>JAANBC010000130.1:0-72163 GCA_014621405.1 Stylonectria norvegica
CTTGGTGCACTCGCATCGGCCAGCCTTGCTGGAAGGAGAAGGTCAAGCGGGCTGCTGAGGCCGCTGCCGATGCTGAGGCCAACGCCGAGCCCTGGTGCATCCGCCCCGGACAGCCTTGCTGGAAGGGCCAAGATGAAGCGCGCGTGCTGATGCGGCTGCCAAGGCCGAGGCCGATGCCGAGGCTGATCCATGGTGCATTCGGTCCCGGCCAGCCTTGCTGGAAGGCGAAGCGCGATGCTGAGGCTGAGCCTTGGTGCATCCGTCCCGGACAGCCTTGCTGGAAGGCCAAGCGCGCCGCCCTGGCCCTTTCCGATTCCATCTCCACCTCCGGTGGCCTCGCCGCCCGTACCCCTGAGGATGGCTTCTCCAACCTCCCCGGCGGAGCAGCCTACGTCGCCAAGCGCAGCCTCAACGACCTCGCCAACCTCGTCGCCCTAGCCGAGAATGACCCCGAGTCCTTCTACTCCCAGCTCGAACTCGACAACCAGCTTCCCCACGACAGCGACGAGGGCGAGGAGACCCCTGAGGGTGACGACAGCACCGAGGGCGACGACAAGACCAAGCGCGACGCCACCCCTGAGCCCTGGTGTATCCGCCCCGGCCAGCCCTGCTGGAAGCGCGATCCCCAGCCCGACGCCGACCCTGCCGACAAGGACAAGCGCTGGTGCATCCGACCCGGCCAGCCCTGCTGGAAGGCCAAGCGCGCCGCCGAAGCCGTTCTTGAGGCCGTTGGCGATTCCGATGAGACGGCTGAGTACGACCCTGCCTACTTCTCCAAGCGCTCTGCCGAGCCCTGGTGCATCCGCCCTGGACAGCCCTGCTGGAAGCGCTCGGCCGAGGCCGGCGAGAACCTCGAGGAGAAGAGATGGTGCATCCGCCCTGGGCAGCCTTGCTGGAAGGCCAAGCGTGACATCATGGCTGTTCGCGCCGCTGCGAACGACATCCTGAAGTCGCTCGAATAAGTAAGTCCGCTCAGCTCCAGCATCGACAATCGAGTGTGTTTGGCTAACATGTCTTTTCTTTCAGATCCATTCGTTTCTATAGCTCGATAATGGCTCGCACACGAGTCTCGTCAGCACATTTTCCTTCACTCTTTGTATAACGATGAGGGGAATCGATCACCAAAAACACTTTCTGGATACAGAGGCGCGACCCACGCGGGGGATTTTTGTCTTCTTCTTTTCAACTTTTGCGCAGCAAGCTTGTATAGTTGCTGCTGCTTCTTTACTTATTACCGACTACAACGGCAGATAATTCTGCTGCTTTTTTTTCCGCAAGCGAGATGTTCATGTTGGAACGTGGCTCGCAAAAGCGTGGGTGGAGAGAATGTGTATTTTAGTCTCCGTTTCAATGAACAAGACCTCGTTCCAGAATGACGCGTTTCTGATTCGATGTGAGTAGTGACTTGACATGTGTGTGAGTGTCATGAATGAGATAGTGTCCCTTCATTAGAATGACATCGGCGTGGATATCATGGATAGACGTAATAGTGCTTGACAACAGTACGTTCCGAAGAATTCGTGACCGACGCCACGTGACATTCAAGAAGGTAAATTCACGTGTCCTGCATAGGGTAGTCATATATCCATGACAATAGTACAGGAATAACCGGTCGCGATATGACACGAAAGTGGCTGTTATGATCCACGACGGTGGTGACCCAGGCAAGAAGACTCGGATGAACCTGGGGTCCATCAAAGTGCGTGAGGCTTTCGATTCCACGCCCCGAGTCGAGCAAGAAAAACCAGTGCGGTCAACACCCAGCATCTACAAAGTGTAGGATACACTTGTTGACAGTACAAGCACGGCCATCTCGATGCTCTTTCCAAGCGCTTCACTAGCAGACCCTAGATCAAGTCCCTTCACTGGCAAATACAGCAGTCACAGAAAGCGTAATATAGCTTTCAAAAGAAAGGCATGTACGATCAATCATTGCGATCCTCCCCATTGCCGCAATGGCACAGGAGCACCGCACCCAAGATTGTTCGGTTCTCTCTCCATTCGTAGTTCCTCGTGATCGGTGGTCCTGGGCGCAGCCTTGCGACGCACCTCGCATCGATGCAGTAGAAAAACGTAAATGTTGTTTTTTGCGTTGTTCAATTATTTGAATGAAGAGAAGGGAAGAAAGAGAAAGAGACAAAATTTCTTCGCGCTCTTTTAATCTCGGAGTTTCTGCTCGGTGGGGCTGAGGGTATTGTGGCCTGATGTCTGAGGCTTCAACTTCGAGGCACTCTACTCTCCCGACTCCAGAGCCTCCTCCCTCATACCTCAACGACAGAACTACAACCATCGCTCCCGCCAACACTCGTACATTGTGTGTTCATTGCTACTACCTTACCTAGAAAACAACAATATGGCCACTAACTTACGAGCCATGATGCTTCTCCTCCTTTCACTACGTGCATCGCTTATTGCTTATCCCCAACCCGACCTCACATAATGCCCGGCAGGTTATCAACATGGTTTCGCCAGAAGCTTGCCAAGCTCAAGGGCAAGGACAAGGGCAAATCCAAGCCTCTTATCCCTTTTCCCCGACCCATGGTTTCAACTGGGCCCTTGTTCCAGAAACTCCCTCCTGAGATCCGCCGCCAAATTCTTAAGGAGGCTTTTGGGAACCAAATCATTCATATGGATCTTATCTACGAGCGTCCCTTGGTGGCCCGCCCCCAGTGTGCCCAGGCAAAAAGTCGGGACAGTACCCGTACTTGCCACGGGTGCAAGCACCGTCTGCCTCATGCGAGCATCCATCTCGCCAGCTCACCTCTGCGGAGACTTGTACGCGATGAGACTTTGCCCAAGCAGTGGACGTGGCGGACTTCAGTCTGCCACCGCAACCCCCCCAATGGCCATTCGCCTCGCCAGCGACTAATTGAGCCAGCCCAGGACGAGTGCCGCATTGGATCGTCGACCTGCTGTGATTTATGGCCCGGCGATTCACCTGGAAAGTGTCGTGTGGGTGTGATGGGATGGCTACTTTCTTGCCGACAGGCGTATGTTACCAACCCAATCATCTACATGAATGACACATCGCCATATAAGCTGCCACTGACATATCCAGATATCTGGAAGGAATCGACGTTCTCTTTTCGACAAACACCATAAACATGGCTCACCGTAAGACCATCATGGACGTGCGCCGGTTGTTTCTGCCGGAGAGACTAGCATTGATCAGATCAGTCGAGCTGATATGGGGATTTGACCCTTTCTTTCCGCCTCACGGACCAAATGACGCAGGCTTGACCCTTCACACCCTTCCAGACTTCCACAGATTTCTCAACGCTGTGCCCAGCATGTTTCCCAACCTCAGGTCGCTCTACATATCGATGTGGGGACGGATGATTCCCCCAGATGTCGACGCGAGTGTTGATCTGATCGACCTGGCCTCGGCGCCGATCTTGAAGGCGGTGGACAGCATGGTCCACCAGCTTGCTCCGGGGGTACGAGACGTCACGATTGCAATTCCGAGCTCCTGGTACGAACCTCACCGAGACAGGGCATATATGCGCCATAACCATGTGGAACGAGTCAACTATGGCCAGCAAGAGCGTGTCTGGAGGCCGTTGAGGGAGGCGGAGCACCGGAGGTCGTTGAATGAGTCGGAGCACCGGACTGGGTACTGGTTATGTCTCGGCCAGATAGACACCAATGGGGGTGACCTTGGATGCGATGGCACATGTGGAGTGCCTTTCCCCGGTGCGGACGAGACAGACCGAGAGTTATTGCGACCACGAGTTCAGTTGCCTTGGCCGCCAGTTTGGCCAGTAGTGCTAGGGATATAAATAGTCGCACAGCCCTGATTAGAGTCAGTATCATAGCGCCAGCGCCGTTGCTGCCAGGCCAGCAATCGAAAAGCGCGATTATAACACAATATATCCGCAGTGAAACAGTTACGAACGCAGTAAGCAACTGGCGTCTTGATAAATATTATCTCATCCATGAAGCTGACAACGCGGGCGCCAATAGCAGCGATGTATCACAGTCCGGAGATACCCAAGTCCCAAGCCAAGCTGCAAACAGCGACTCCACCGCGAAACTGCATGTGAAAGATGACGCAAAGCGTTGACAGCTCATCACCATCATCTCGTCGTTGCTATATCTTACTCCGCTGATTTTTCGAAACGTACACATCGACAGTTTCACATCGCGCCAAGAATAAATCTCCAGCAATTAGTCTCGGCCGCATCTGCGCAGCCCGACGGCTAACCGCACCACTTCACCCCGCACAGCAAGCTGTTGTACAACCCTCACCAGCATCACACACTCAGCCTCAGCCTCCACCATGGCCGACCTCGCAGAGCGCTTCAGCAGCCTCAAAGCCTTTTCTCGACCTCGTCGTCATGAGGACGAAGACGATAAGGGCGAGGAGATCGACAACAGCACCGTCGCTGGCGGCGGGCGTCAATCTGACCTCACAAAGAGCCATCTCCGCGTCAGCCAAGCCCTCCGCTCGTTCCTCGTCAACGAGAATATTCTCTCGGAGAGGGATGCTGGGCTGGATTTGGAAGAGTCCACCCCCGCCTTGCAGAGCTTCGTCACGCGGCCGCATCTCCACGTCCCCAAGGAGCTGACGAACCGGTCTCATCCGTTGCCCGAGTACTTCATCAGTTCTAGCCACAACACGTATCTCATCGCCCATCAGCTCTACGGATCCTCCTCGGCTGGCGCCTACGAGACTGCGCTGCTCACGGGCTCTCGCTGCGTCGAGATTGACGCGTGGGATAACGACGAGGACAAGAACGAGCCCAAGGTCACCCACGGATATACCCTAGTATCCCACGTTTCCTTTCGCGCTGTCTGCGAGATCATTCGCGATGTGATCGACAAGGAGGCTACCGATGTACTCAATGCCCAGGGCTACCGCGCCGCTCCCATTTTGCTATCGCTGGAGAATCACTGTGGACCGGATGGCCAGTTGCGTCTGGTGGAAATCATGCGCGAAACCTGGGGACAGCGCATGCTGAGCAAGTCTGTAAGGCAACAGGGCCATGAGGAACAAGCTGGCACGGGGGGGCACGTGAGCTTGGAGGAGCTGGGATCCAAGATTGCCGTCATCGTTGAGTATCACCTCCAGGGCGAGCTATCGGACAGCGATTCTAGCTCGTCGGACGATGACGACGCAAGCAACGACAAGGAAGCGCAGAAGGCGTACAAGGACAAGAAGAAGTCGGCTGCCGCTGCTGTCATCATCCCCGAGCTCGCAGAGCTAGGTGTCTACGCTCAGTCGGTGAAGCCGAGCGATAACTCATGGTATAGCGGAGCGCTGGTTAACGGCCCTCATCACCATCTCATCAACGTCTCCGAGTCCGGGCTGGTTGCTCACCTGCCGGCCAACACCGAGGCCATCGCTCGCCACAACGCCCATCATCTTATGCGTGTGTTTCCAAAGGGGACACGCATATCGTCCACCAATTTGAAGCCCGTTCCGTATTGGGGGATCGGTGCCCAGATCTGTGCTCTCAACTGGCAGAGTTTCGGCACCAGCAATCAGCTCAACGAAGCCTTGTTCAGTGGCACCGACGGATACGTACTGAAGCCAGAAGCCCTCCGACACGGTGGTAGCGGCAAGCTCGGCAACGGCAGGAAGAGGAAGCTTCGTCTACACGTCGTGGGCGCGACAGACATCCCTCCCCGCGGCGGCGACGCTGAAGCCGATCCCATCAAGCCATATCTAACATGCACGCTCTACCACCCCGATGACCTCAAGAACAACCCGCCCAAGCGGAAAACATCCCCGTACAAGCAGCACAAACTTGGGTTTCTCCACCGCGGCGACAATCCCCCCCCTACGGATCCCGTGTGGGATGAGAAGCTGGAGTGGGAGTACGAAGACAACGAGCTGGTATTTCTGAGGCTGCTTATCAAGAGCGACGATAGCTGGGCTAAGAACCCCATGTTTTCTGTCGCGGCTTTGAGGCTGTTGTATGTGGTTCCCGGGTGGAACGTCATTCCGATGCTAGATATGAAGGGGCGGGAGTCCAAGTGCTCGGTTCTGGTCAATATCGAGTTTGAGGACTTAGGTTCTTAATTTGGGTTGTGGGATGTTAAATTGGTTCTTGTCATTGTGAGGTATGTATAACTGCTACAATATTTACAAGGACGAGTGGAAGTGCATGGGAAAATCTAGACTCACTTCAATTCAAGCACGTTTGTCAAGGTGGAGATGTTGGAATCCGATTCTCATCTTATACGCTGATTTATGAGCAATGTCAATATCGTGCTTTCCAAGTTGAAGTGTGAATTCTTTCAGTGCATTGGCACGCACCTGGCGAATTTCGTAGCCTTTCCGGCTTACATTCCATGGCTTTTACGGGTTGATGGTGTCGCGACTAACATCCGAACTCCGTCGGATCTTAAACACGTCAGCTAGATAAACGGCCCACCACACATAGATATATAAGATACTTGAAGCCCCCGTAAGTTAAATTAACCAAGCATATCAATTCTTTACTCATCAAACCTCATATCATATATAATGACGTCCAGCAACTTCTTCCAGTCGGTCCTGTCCGCCATCACCAACCTCGCGCCCTACCACCTCCTCTCCTTCTCTGCCTTACTGGGCACAGAACTGTATCAAACATTCATCATCACCAAAGTCGCTTACGACACACTGCCCAGAACCTCTTTCACAACCCTTCAGAAAAAGCTCTTTCCTCTCTACTTCCAGGGCCAGTCACTACTACTCTTCCTCACTGCAGTGACCTTTCCACCTTACGGCCCAGTGTCGTTAATCCAAAAGAAGGGCGACTGGATCCCATTTGCTGTTGCCGGCGTTGCAGCAGCCTTCAATCTCAAGGTCTATGGCCCGAGGACTCGGCAGTCGATGATAGACCGCATTCATCAAGGTGATTACGGGGGCTCCAGCTTGTGTTTTGCAGTGCTAACTAGTGCAGTTACACGAGATGCGACAAAGGCGAACAACTCGGAAGAGCCAAGTCCTGAAATGGTCGCTTTGAACAGGAGGTTTAAACGGAACCATGCTATGAGCATCCATTTGAATCTAGTCTCCATCGGTGCTACGCTATGGTATGGTTGGGGTTTGGCTTCTAAGCTTCAGTATTGAAAGGGATGACGAGCGGTTTGCGGAAGCATTAGACCTCGTCACAACCAAGAATTTGTAGATCACATTTCACTCCTCTACTTTTAGTTCTCTGCTTGAGTGCTAGACCGGACAAAATTGCCTCGTCTCAAACCGAGGGCAGGTAAATAGCCATCTCCAAGCCACCAGCGAACGGCGTCGTCGTAGTCTTGAACCCATTTTGAGGGTCGTGAATGTACGCAAGGAATTCCTTGTACAACGGCTTTGCCCAACCAGTGTTATCGGCCAAAACAATTGCTCCTCGTCTCAATCTTGGCTTGATTATCTCCAGCGTAGGGAGTGCCAAAGGTGTCCAAACTATATCTCGCTATCAGTAAAAGCTTCCAATGAGTAAGTTCATGAGCTACTTACTGTCAAGGAGCAACATGTCAATCTCGTCAGGCATCCCTTCGTTCACCTTCAACGTGTCTCGCAAATCTCCTTCGCGAACCTCAATCCATGGCTCGACCTCGTCGCCGGCCTGCTTCCAATGATGGCGTGCCCTTGCAGCCTTCGTGGGCTCCTTTTCCGTCCCGATGACCTTCCCAGTGACGGCCTTTCCAGTCAACGCCTTGGCGTCGCCCACGTTTTGACCAACTGCTAGGGCGAGGTAAATGGTTGAGACGCCGAAGCTGGTTCCCGCTTCCACGATGTTCCGAGCGCCAATGCTGCGCGCGAGGAGGTACATGAACTGGCATTTGTCTTCCTCGAGGCTAACGAACTTGTCGCGCATGTGGTCATCAGAACGTTGATTCCAGGTCGTGCCCCAAATGTAGTTTGCGACTAGACGGCGGAAGTAAAAGACATATTGGAGAATTGACTTCTCCTGAGCTTCCGATTCCTTGTGTAGGCGTTGAAGCAGGTCGTGCACCCGCGCGCTAGCCTGGACGGCTTGTGAGGCGACGGCTGAGGGAGCCATGGTCTGATGCGATGCTGTTTTGGGACGTAATGCGAGATGAGAGACGAGGAATCAAAGTCAAGACTGGACAGAACTTGGTATTTAAGAACGGCGTTGAATGAGTCAGGTTACAGGTGGATGAGTCAACAGCACCCCGGAGTGATAGATGTCGGGGTCGGGCATGCATGAATATGAAGATGTGCTCCCTTCCAAAGCGGAGTAAGTCGATACTCGGGGAAATACATGGCTTAGACGTATATGCCCGAGCCCGAACTTGAAGACCGAATAAAGCCGTACAAGTTTACTTCGCAAACCCCACGTTTTTGTAACACAGATCTCCGCGGAGAAGCTCCAGGTCGGCATATAGGCGAGCGATTGCCTTTTGCAAGATACATAACTAAGCAGCTCTCAAACCTCCGCTCTAAAGAGTGTCGCCCGGTGATGATTCACCTCCAAGCATGCCTTGAAAGCTCAGACTCTTGTGCCGGGTGACGATCGTGATTAGTACCGGCTCCGGCTCTGGTCGGCCTTGTGGGTCCCCGGTAGTGATTTTTGGCTTCCGGTGGTAACGGTGCGGAGCACAGATGTGATCTGGATATCAACGCCGCCGTTCCGTTGGTACTACGTAGTACGTACTATAAATAGCAGTCAAGCCATTTTAACCTTGAAAATGTGTCCTGCTACATATTTATCCTGCTCATTGGATTGCTTGGCCACTGAGCTAGCTCATAGACTAATTCGACAAGAAATTAGTGAATCCTCAAGCCGTCAGTTAAGATCACGAAATACTGATATAGGCCATCATGGCAGCATTTTAGCCTGCAACTTTAGCCGGTGAGCTTTCAAGATCGGATCAGCAGCAGCTCATGAACGTACTGGCATGAATTTCTCCACACTTCGCACCTCAGAAATAGATTGCATGGCCGGGTCATTTGAAGTGCAACGTATACCAGGAGGTAGTTGACCCCCTCAGGGGCAGTTTCAGAGCACAACTCCCGGGTTTCTCCACGAACATGAGCGGACGATCTCCCAAATGGAACAATCAGTATGCCTAGCCCATGTCGGATCCAAGGATGAGAAAGAATAATACCTTCAGTTACAATCTTTAGGCTAAAAAGCCTCGGGATTATTGGATAACAGGACTCCGATCTTCCCATTTGGGTACGGCCGACTTCCGCTGGCCGAAGTGGGCTCGAAGGCATTGACGGCATTGTGAGGACCAGATGTGCCGTTACGACTTACACGATGAAAGTCAGAAATGTATAAAACGAAGTAATCGAGCCCAGCCACAAGAAAGTTACAGTTATTTGAGAAAGCATTAGCAAGACATCCATCATGCGATCTAACTTCAAGCCCACTTTGTTGGTCCTTTCCATCCCTAGCCTTCTCATCAATGCACAGTCATGCCCAGGCATACACATCTTTGGCGCCCGTGAGACCACAGTGTCTCCCGGCTACGGCTCCGCTGGGGCGATGATCAATATGATCATCAACAGTCACCCAGGAACAACATCCGAAGCCATTACTTACCCGGCTTGCGGTGGGCAGGCCTCCTGTGGTGGCGTAGCATATGGGGATTCCGCGAGGCAAGGCACCAATGCCGTTGCAACGGCCGTGAACAACTTTCACACAAAATGCCCTAACACTCAAATTGTGCTGGTCGGTTATTCGCAGGTAAGCTCGCGTGGATCTCCAAGCTTCTTTGTACTCTGAGGGCTAACATCGCGACGTAGGGAGGTCAAATCATGGACAACGCCCTCTGTGGTGGTGGTGATCCAGGTGCTGGTATCTCGGATACTTCTGTTCCCATCTCTGCGAGCGCCGTTAGCATGGTGAAAGCTGCCATCCTGATGGGCGACCCTCGCTATGTCAGTGGCTTGGCTTATGGAGTTGGAACCTGTCGCGCAGGAGGGGTCAGTATTTCCAGCTCATCATCAGTAATCGAAGTTTCGAGTCAACGCTAACAACACTCTTCAGTTTGATGCTCGCCCATCTGGCTTCGTCTGTCCCAATGCAAGCAAAGTGCAGCTGTACTGTGACGCCGAAGATCCATACTGCTGCAACGGCAACGATGCCAATCACCACCAGCAGTATGTCAGCATCTACGGCCAGAAAGCCCTTACTTTCGTCAACAGCAAGCTTGGCAGTTCTGGTGGTGGTGGCGATGGTGGCAGCGGAGGGGGCGGCACCGGTGGTGGAAGTGGTAACTGTGCCGCCTTATGGGCACAATGCGGTGGTCAAACGTGGACTGGCGCAACCTGCTGTTCGCAAGGGACATGCAAAGCTGCCAATCAGTACTATTCGCAGTGCTTGAACTAGGAACGGCAGAGTGACGCTGCGATGTGCCTGGGGCCTCGGGTTCAGAGATTGAGAAGCAAATCAAGGTCATCTATACGACTTTTTAAGGCCGAAGTAGGTACAAGACAGCCTTCAAGTATAAATAAATGGTTATGAACGTCTCTTCTTTAAGTCAAACCTGATGGACGCCATGACATTGATATGCCTTAGTTGGGAGAGCCCAAGAAGTACGGAATCCCCACTTTCAGTCGAGCGATCAGATTGGCAATGGGGAGGCATTTATAGCAATGGCACGTATCCTTGCGTTAATTGGTCTAGACACTCGTTAAGCTCGAGGGAATAAACGCCTGAACAACTATACTCGCTTTCGATTTTAGCCATTCGCTACGCTAGAAGGGTTGGGCAAATAGGGGCAAGAGCTGAGTATTCGTATTCTTCTAATCACTTCTGTTAGAGTAGAAGGTCTATCAAGTTACATTTGCCGGGCGGATTGGAACGCGTATTGCATCAATCGTATACATGGACGCCATAATAAAGTCATGGGATGAGACTTGTCCATCGATTCGAGAAACTGACATCTACGCACCCAATTCGTACAAGCTTGTGCTAAAGTCCTTTGAGCAACAAGACATGAATATAAATTCACATCTTATATAGGCTGAAAGACGAGAAAAGGAGCACCGCGAAAACATCGAACTGCGACGATGCACTTCAGTGTGTACCCATCCTGAAGCCGCTTGCCCCCTCTCTCGTCAACACTTTAATACTGCTTAGGTAGATCGAGCCTTAGTCTCTACTCCATCTTGCTTCTCAACAGGGATGCACAAAATGAACATTAAGCAGCCCTTCTCGCTCTTGAACGGACCATGCTTCATCCCCGGCTTGCGATACGCATAGGCGCCCTTTTGCCAACCCTGCTCTAATTGGGTATCATAAAGGTCGCCATCAACCATGAATATCTCTTCAACGTAGTCGTGAACGAAGATGTGCTGTTGGTTTTGCGCTCCCGGCTGCCATCGCTGTAGTGTCGTGCGCCGTCCGCTTGCAGCATCTTGATTGAGAACCATTTCGTCGACGCCAGGCTCAAGTTGGGTCCACGTCCGGCTGAACGAGGTAGCAGCAGGGTGGAATTCAAATTGTTCCATGATTCGGTACCAATCTGTACCGTATTAGGATTCTCTTGGTAATCGTACTTAATGGCCTACTCTTCAAGCAGCCTCGACAGGTTTATGTGAAGGTTGTCAATTGATACCAAGATGGGCAAGTTGCCGGTAGCGTCTTCCTCTTGGGAAACTCAACACGAATTGAAGAGTAACAAGCAGATAACTTCTGCTCTAAATCGTGGAGTGGGTATAATTTGGGAAAACAAATAGCATCATACTTCATTAAGTATTCTCTACTCACTAGAATAATAGAATTAATCAGCACGTCTGACAAATGAAGCCTTGATTCATGGCGACATTCGGAGATGCGCCTCCGTCTGTGGAGAAATATCGCAACTATCATCCGATTCTAGTGGGATCCCTTCTCTTAATAAAATTAATAGAGAGCCATGATTCTTAAATGACCGGATCTCAATATCATCTTCAGCCTTACTACGGGAAGTGTGCAAAACTGTGGAGCTTTGGGTGTGTTCAATAATCATCAGGACATTAGCATCCTGACTTCATTATACCGCTAGGGAGGTTTCGGCGTCATAATAAAGGCACGCTTTTTAGTAAGAAGACATCCGAATATTTTACATGGAACCATCTGATCAAATGCATCACTTCTAGAAAACTTCCCCTAGACATCCCCTATCGGCGGCTGATATCTCATGCTCTGTACTACGCCTTCCGCGCGTTTCTGCTTATATACCCTAGCATCAGCTATCTGAAGCATCACCAGCCTTGTTGGCAGAGTGGTAACGCGTCTCACTCGTAATGAGAAGATCACTGGTTCGATTCCAGTACAAGGCATTATTTTTTAGCTTTTTGAATGACCTCCCAACTTTATCCAAGCCATTTAACACAGTCGATCTAGTCATTTAGCTGCTCTCCAAGCTTTTATTAGTAGCGATGTGTGTCTCAATAGTTGGATAACCTCTAGCAACACTCTGTCTGATCTGAATATCGCACATAGTGAGATGACAATATGTAATTAATAGAGTGTATGAAAGGGTGCTTCCAATCCCTTTATAATTAGGTGCGTGTTGTTCACCCTACCTCTTTCTCTTCCGTGCATGTTATTGAATAACCTCAACAAGTTTGAACATTTTTCCAGGTTGTCGGAGTAAGTCGTCGCTTCTCACTTTCCAGTAACCATTAGCGGTCACAAGCATCACCGCAAAGGTATGGTAGATTGCACCCCGAGGATGGTCTCTTGGCAGTTACTTCGAAGCAGATGAATATCGAGTATACTGTCGCGGCCAAGCAGAGGATGTGGTGTTAACGGTTGGACACGCAGTGCAGCGATTCCTCAGTCTTCTTGATCTCTCTGGCTTCATCGTATGGCTTGACACAAAGCCTTCGTTCCAGTTGAGAGCCATGAGTTTGATATGAACGTGAGTGATGATTATCACATGGCTGGAAACTGTTCTGGCACGATGCTTTCTGTTCGCTAGTCCTTCTTCTTGTATGAAGTTCGCGTAGTGAGCCAACCTGACCTCTACTTCCGCAGATTAGACTCCCACAACCTACCAAATGCGAATCGCAGCATCTGTCATTGGGTCAGTCCAAGTGAAAGCCTTCTTGGGGTCAGCAACAGGTCAACGACGAATCTTCGCAACGCCTCTGTAGAAGACTGTTGTTATAAATAGCGAACGACTGTGTCAGGACATAATGATTCTTCTTTCAGTTTCACATGAATGACCAGTGTTAGAAGCACTACACAGGCCAATCACTAGGATTGGCGTCGGCTGACATCGTCTATAAGCCGGGCTACGAACCGCGGCAATCAAGTGAATGCGCTGGCACCACATGTACTCAGCAGAACCGCATGCAAGGCAGAGAAGCCTACGGTACGGACGGTAGCAACTGAAGATACCGACATATGCCGTGCGCGTGATCAATTGTTGAATTCCGTCTTGTGCAACCATCGTGAGATGCTTGACAGGGACAAGGGCAAAATGAGCAATATGAGAACCAGATGAACAAAGGAGCACCTACCAGGTCCTAACACTTTAGCTCTTGGTGACGGAGATTTGCACACTTTCATGAACCTTCACCCACTACCAAGTTTGCAAATCACATATACATACATACTACCTGCCGTAGCATCGTAATGTACAGTGGGTGGGATAAAGTGTGCATGTACTCTGGCGGGGCTAAGATGCGTATTTGCCAGCGAGGCACACAAAGACGGTATTGTTTGATGACGGCGGACCAGGCCGGCAGACCAACCAGGCATTTCCGACATTCCCATGGCCCGGGCTGAATGTCGGTGGGACAAGGCAAAGAGTGATCTGCGGGTGTCAAAGCGGAAGCGGGACCTGGGAAAGCTGATCGACGCAAGAAGCCGGTCACCGGGACGGCATACTTTGCAAGTTGCTGGGCCACAACAGGTCGGCGGAGGATTCGGTGTGCTCGTGGTAGCCTCTTCGGCAGGAGATGGGTGAATGGAGAAGAGCGGGAGGTCTCTGGGCCAGCAGCGACGCCTGCGGTGAAGGTGACGATGATGGTGGCTGTGTCGAGGGAGCACTGAGCCGCAGCCCCTTATTATTAGCAAGGCGAAACTGATATCCAGAATATTTACGACGCAGGCAGTAGTACATGTAGACAGGTAGTACTGTAAGTGAAGACTCCCTGGGGAGTAAACCATATGACGTCGGGTTTCAAGTCAGCCTCACCCGCACCCATAACGCCGTCCCTGTATGTACTAAGTACCGTGTCAACGTGCTTCCGACCGTTTTCGCAACGACCTTGCCTCTTCGTAAACTTTGTGGACATTGGCATCCGACGATGACTTCAGAACACCCCCTTTACACCAACAGTGGAGAAAGGAATGAGGCCCCTCTTGAAAATCAGCATCTGTTACGATCAGGTTAGTAGTAAAGCTCTGGAGACGGAGACACTTGAAAGATTCTCTCTTGTTGGTGTTTATACCAATGACGTGCGAATTGCGATGTGCGGCCTGCTGGGTCTGGCGCGTCGTCTCGTGGTCTGGCCTAGTCGAACGAGTGCTCTCGTGAGGATCTCTCTTTGTACTTTGTACAGTATCGACAACGACCGACTGGGACTGTGTCAGCAACGGGAAGAAGCAAGCCAGCCATTGGACGTTGAGATAGGGCCGTTTTTTTTTCGCCGGGGGGGCCCGTTGTTTGTTACAGTCCTTGACCATGACACGACAGAGTTGCCGATCCATGACATCAGTTCGGCCGACGGAATCCTTGGGCTGGGGCTGGTGAGATTCAGTCAGATGGCTGGGGGAGAGGAGAGTTTTCGCTATTCTTCCTTGTCACTTCTATCTCGATATCGTTTTGGCGTATACCTTGAGGCTAAAAACTACCGGTCTGGTGTTGTTCTTGTCAAAGCTGATGAGACACTTGATGGTGGGCTGGCGACCTGGGTGCAGACAATTTGGCCTTGTTGTGTGTGCAAAACTGAGGAGAGCGCTGGCTTCCGGGAACATGCGACTCCGTGTGAGATCGACGAAAATCCTCATCACGGTTTTCGACGCAAGTGGTAAGAGGGTAGAAGATCCCAAAAAAGTCTCCGTCTTTGCGTTTGCTTCTCGAGCAAGCAGTTGAGTCAAATGGCATGGACCGCCTCTTGTGAAATTATCTTGGTGGATGGACTTGACTGGCAAACTGGTATCCAATGAATAGCATCATTCCGAGATCATCCCAAGTAAAGTCCGATGGGTTGTCAGGTTGTACAGGCAGGATTCGTCACGGGACGGTAGGGGACAGATGACGATCCATAGCCATTGATGGTTGAGGTTGAAGACAGAGGATTAACAACCTGAGGTTCCACAGCCCCAGTCATACAGTAACGGCGGCAAGTGACTGGCTTATTAGTACACATGGATCCATCGTGGGCCTTAGAGCTCTGAGGATGCCCTGGAGATGGACCCCTAAACCCAGTGGGGCCGCCGTTGCTGCAGTGCGAGAGAGTGCTGAAGCTCATGGATGATGGATCCCGTCCAATATCCATCCACCCTTTGGATGGATGGATTGATCCTTGATGAGGTTCCATGAGATCCAGGGATCGTTCAATACCCCTCCACCGAGAGTGGCCCCCCCCTGAAAAGTCACTGAAAAGCCCCCCATCCGCGAGCTGCAGGGGGTACCAAACAATTGCGTCACAGCTGCTGATCGGCTCGAGTGTGCAGGTTTCGCGTGGGCTTGGCTGTGGCCCGTTTTGGGAGGCTTTGTGAGCGATCATCTATGGACCCGTCGTTCCGTGGAGTCGTTCTTACTCCCCTCTGTAATTAACCCTCTTGCGAGGTTCCGTCTGCCGCTCTGTTAAAGGTGTCTGCGACTGGGGCTCTGCTGGGGGACAAAAAGCGACCTGACGGTAACCAGGCCAGTTCCCACTTGGCCAGCCGCCCTCTCTTGCAGTTGTCTCTCTGTAACTCCCTCTACTGATCCTCTTGCATTCATCTCCCTCTGCATTCTCTCTCCCTCTCTTTCTTAGTCTCTCACTCCCTCTCATCCCCAGATCTCTCAAGTCAACACCAAAGTCATCCATCCACCCCATATCCCAATATCCTCATCTCGTCGCCGATCAACCACCCCTTTAAAGTCTTTTCAAAACCCATATTATCCCGGCTGTTGACCCATTTCTTCAAATACGTCCCGGCGTATTAAATACAGTAGTACTGCTACTAGCAGTTACCCAACTACCCTACCTCACCTTGCCTAAATTAATGTCCCAGCTGCTCCTCTTTTGACGCTCGACGCTTGCGCCTGTGTCTGCCCAAAGCGGACAAGACTCTCCTCTCCCCTCCGCCTCCTCATCATAATTATTGGCCCGTCTCTATCCCACTTGGATCCCACTTGGACCCTTCTTGCTTTCCGCCCACTCCTCCACTCCTCTCTTCCTCCCCTCTGCCACACCAAAAAGGCATCCATAGCATATCGTCGTTGACCGCCCATAATAACCAATACCTACCTAGGTACTGCCACCCAATCTCATTCGGTCTTGTCGCTTTCCATTTCCTCCACTCAGGCTTCCTTCAAAACCGCCAATAATCAATCAACCAACCAACCAACTACCACCATATTGTCCCAACTCCAATAATCACAATTCGCTACACCATCACCATCACGGCCGCAACACCCACTCACTACCCATCTCGCAATAATACGACGCAACCCTCACAAGCACCAATAAACTCGATTCAACTCTCCTCTCCTCTCAACACCAGAATCCCCCTTCGTTTCTCCCTCTCGCAAACAGCGAGCCAATATCGAACCAACGCGCAACTATTCGCTACGCCCCGCGAGTTGTGACGCCCTCTCACCGACTCGCCTAACCTCGCCTCTCCCTCCGCCACTAGCTCGGTCCCTGAAGGTGTCACCTGTGCCCAGTGCCTACGCGCGCAAGTGGTGGCGACGACCTCATTCGACGACGTACGATTAGCGACGGCCCGACCTGGTCTGCGTGCTTCCCATCGCTTCGACGCCTACTACTACGCAATCCCAGTACCCACCTACGACCTCTCTTCAGCAACTCCGGCCGTTTACATCACCGTCGACACCCTCACGACTCCAACCATGGCCGACATTGTCACGCAGTCTATTGTGCCTTCTGAAGAGCCTCATCCCGTCGCGCGATCCAATTCCTCGAGCTCGACCAGCCCTTCCGACCATAGCGAATCCATCGTCCACCAGCCCATCCCTACTCGCCCTCGATTGCCCAGTCGCAAGAGCAGCGGGCCCATGGTTGTACCACGGGATAGTTTGGCTGTCGGGCCTGTCGAGCCAGACTTCGGGCCCGATGACGTCAGGGCCATGAGCCCCCGGAGAACGACTGAGGATATCGACAAGTTGGGAAAACAGGCACGCGAAGAGATGCGAAGGTGAGTTGCGCGTAACTGACGTCGCGAGTAGGTCCACTGACTCTGTTGCAGACATGCGCAAGCGCTGCAAGATTCTCTCTTGACCATATTCAACCGCATCGAAGCCGTGCGCGAGGAACATGACAAGCTCAACAACAACAACAAATTCTTGCAAAAGTATATTGGTGACTTGATGAGCACCAGCAAAATCACCGCATCGGGCAGTCGTGGCAAGAAATGAGCCTCACGAGTTTTGAGCATCACTATCGACGACATTATCACGAAAATTCGACCCCATACCCATCTTCAGCCAGTCTCTATTAACGGCATATTTACATCTTCCACACACCAAAGCGAATCCAGCTAAACCGATGATTGCATTCGCCGATATCAGTTCTGGTCTTAATTCACTCTACTACTCAAAACTACCACCCATATTGGATTCGCATGATTGGACCCTCTGTCGGGCATGATACCCACGCCGCCCTCGGCATCTCTTTTTCTCGCACCCCCACTTCTCGTCACAGTCGAGTAGGGTTATCGCATTTCTCATCACCGCATTAACTGTACACTACGCATAACGACTCTCTGAGATCAGTCTCTCCGTGATGCATTCGCGCGGAGTACTTCACGGAACCTTGTTTTAATCTGGACCTGCGTTTCCCGCATGGTCGAATCGTGGCATGGCATGGCACTGCACAGCGTTGGGCATGCATGGGCGTAAGGAAATCGGTCGTGACACCCGAAGCCGGGAAGACGATCGTCTTGTTTTGACACTATGTTTCATTGTTCTCAAGAGCAACGCTCCTATGGTTACTTCGTTGACCTTGCTACTGCCCTTCTGGTAGACGGCAAGAGAGGAGGTTGAAGGATACTAGCGATTAGGTACTGACCATGCACACTATCATGAGGATGGAGTAAGGATTACAGAAAAAATACCATGTTATTCAAACTTTAAAGAGTCTTTTTCCCGATCAAGCTATGAGGAATTCTGTGATTATAGCTCTCTACGTTGACGTTCTCAGCCGCGATCAAACTAACACTCAGTCGCTAAAGCTACCGTAGGTATTGCTGAAACCTCCCGAAAGCCATCGCGACTCTTCCTCATCACAATCATCAACCGACATCGATAGAGATCGTCCATCATGTCAAAACCCCCGGGCGCCTCCTGCAGGTACTAGCGGATCCCTCTCGACGCTCACAATCTCACGCGCTGGCAACACAGCGCCCGGTAATTCTTCTTTGGCTTCTAGCGCGCGCCCTGGAGCTGAGGGTGCGTTCTTGGCCGCTTGTTTCAGGACGATGGGGAGCCCAGATTGGGATCGTCGTTGGGTCGGCTTGCTCCGGGAATGGACGGACACGCAATCGATGTATCGCCTCGTTGCGTTTACCCTGGAGGACTTGGTACCTCTTCTCTTTTATTTGCCATGTTTGGCTCGGCGGACGATGAATGTCTTCCACGTATCTAGAACATATGTATTGTTAGCTTCATGTATATGCGTAAGCAAGTACTCCGCAATGCGACTGGATCGCAAATCATTTCGTGGACAGTTTACGCTAAGGTCAATGAGAAACGTAGAAATTAGTTTTCCCTAGAATTCACGGTCGTCATCTACTCGATGATGATCCGATCATTGATCATAGTTTCTCGGGCTTGTCCTTCTCAAATTACTTAGCCTACGCATTCAACTCCTTATACCCGTCCAGATACTTTCCGTTATCACGAACCTCCTCATGCAGCTTCCAGCGAGTTTCTGAGCACATGAATTAGGAGTATCCACACCTTGTCGCTGATTCTACACAAAGATCGCCGAGTAGCATAAATCGCGGTATTGAGTAAGCACCTAGGCATACCTTGTTCTTAACATATCCAGAAACTCAGTTCGACATAGTCTATTGCCCATACCCCCGTCTTCCTAACTTGAGCAACACATTTACTGCTAGTGCATGTAGCTGGGGGAGAAAGCAAGAGAATGTTAAGGTAACTTCGTTAGTAACGTATACCTGTTAGAATGCCGTTTTTGAGTGCCTAGGTAAGCTTCTTAGGCTTAATGTTTTACCGCCTATCCAAACATTGGTCCTCTTTGCGAGTTGGGAAGTTCCACGGGCATCGTCTTTTGTCTTGTGTCTAAGACTTGACTCCGCAAGTAAGTTGGAAAGCTTCATGTATATACGCGAGGATGTGTGTATGAAGAGTTGAACTTGTAAGTATCAGTATGTAAGGTCTAGAGCTCGGGTGTCTTAGTAGTGTCTGCGTATGGGTTGGAGAGCGCCATCATCTGGACCAGTTGCCGCACTTAATGACGGGTCTCTCTTTATATAAATTCCATAGCTTGGACGGTCTGGGTTGGGCCAGCACGTAAGTTTCCAAGCTTCATGTGGATTCGTTGGGCCAGTAGCCAAGTTCGGAGGCTTCATGGGCTTCGTCGGCTGCTATAAGTACACGAAGCGGTTGGGTATATTGTCTTCCCCCTGTTTTGTCTCCTCGCATCACCGCCAACGCCTAGACTGCCACGAATCGGACTCCCGGAAACAACATCTTCCATTTTCTCTCTCAAGATATACCGGACATCATCGTTCAAAATGAAGTTTCTCCTCAACCTAGGCCTCGCGCTCTCTGCGCTCTCCGCATGCCAGGCGGAACCTGCCGGCAAATCCAACGAACAAGGCCTCCGCCGCATCGTTCCTCGCGCCTGGGACGACTACTTCCAGAAACTCTTCATCAAACAAGAGCAGAAGAAACCGCTATGGGATCGGACTTGCCAGGCGGTATGCTGCAGCACGTACAAGGAGCCCCTAAACCCCACCGACTACTTGGCCTCCAAGATGTCGTATCTCAACTACTGCGAGTCGAGTAAGAACCAGGGCGTACGCGTCGACCTCGGCCATAACGGCACCGTCCAGGTCTGGGGGTGCCCGAAAGACAGAAAAACCAGCCAATGTGACCGGAACGGTTTTGAGTTGGCTGAGAAGGCCATGGATGGCGCGTGCGGGAAGGGCCGTTCGGCGGTGTTCATCTCAAACGAGAAGAATAGGATTTACGGGCGCTCGAACGAATTTGAGAGAACTGTTTGTGACGAGCTCTACCCGATTGGGAGCTAGAAGCCAGGACTTGGTAGTTGACGGGGATGGGAAGAATGAGAAAGGGTTTCAGGGGGGGGGAATAGTAGGAAAGGGTTACTGAGACGAACATGTATACTTACTGCTGTGTTTGTCTGACAAGCAAATGTTTCTTCTCTCCTGGGCCATTCGTAAGAGTTTGCCTTCTTTATTCGAAAGGTTTCAGGTGATTGAGCTGACCGTCTTGTATCGCAAAATTACATCAGAAATCTACTAGGTCCTATGCCACCGCATTACTTTGTGTGCTGCCATAAGGGGGCGCAAAGCTCAATCAGAAGACACGTGTAGCAGGCTCGAGACGCGTTAAGGGGGTGGTCTGTGCTGTTTTTAAGCACCTTTCTATAATAGGAAATTAAGCCCTCTATTTGATCAATTGATAGGGAAAAGCAGCCAATTGCCGCACTACTAAGGGCTCTATGGCTAGTGATTGTGGTGGCTTTGCACCCTTAGCGCCAAATCAAACCTCATATGAAGGAAGCAAAGCTCGAAGCTACGCTAGAATACTTCGTATCCACTTAATCTTCTATTGAGCTTTGCTTAATCAGGTTATGGGGTTTCTATGTCGAAGACATGGAAGAGATCGGGCCAAGCGGCCCGGCTTTATATACACCAGTTTGAAGAACAGAATCCATCAACAACAGCGTTCAGGAGCAATTCTGAACTCGGTCTGGTGGTCTAGCGGTATGATTCTCGCTTAGGGTACACCCTGAAGCACAGCTTGCGAGAGGTCCCGGGTTCAATCCCCGGCCAGACCCATTGTGTTGTTCTTTTTGCCTTTCTCACTCAGGCTTTCCTCGTTTTTTGATCGCGATTTCTTCATTTTGTATCCATGACTGATGGTTGATAGAGATAATAAATAAGAGGTCAGTCAGTAGTACAATCAATTCACAGATACGTAATAACGTGCATGGTCACTCACGCCAGCCAATGAAAGAATGATATCGAACCACCATATTCTTAAAAGTAGTCTTACATTCAGGCCATCATCAAGCCATCTACACCACGATCTTGCCAAGCTCCCTCCCTAGTCCCTCACTCTCCAGCACCAACGGTCCGCCTCCAGGGCCACTAGCATCCAGGCTCACCGTCACGCCCCTCCTCTCGCCCACGACCCTCACCGTCTCGCCCAGGTTCCTCCAGTCCATCTCCGACGGCTGCGGTGCCTCGGCAACGCGCCCGTCGGCGTGGATCTCGCGGATCTCAATCGTCGGGAACGGCAGCCAGCCCTCGCGAAGCGGGATCAGGATCAGCGGAATCTCTGCCTCCGTCTCGGGTGTCGAAGAGACCTCGCCTGAAGAGGCGCTGGGGATGACGAAGTGGCCCTTGCGACGGCCGCCGAGGAGCCACGTGTCGGCCGGGGCGGCGACCTCGTAGCTGAACTCCTGGTCGTCTTTGCCGTGGGTTTCGGTGTCCCACAGATGCGTCCATTTGAGGTGCAAGGTCGCGGGGAGCATCTGGTTCATGCTTACTGTTGGTGTTGCTGCTGGCTTGCCGTTCACGAGCCCCTTTGCCGGTGGTTGCAGGCGGATGTCAGCCGTGTGAAGGATTGACAGCGAGGGAATCTCGACGGGGATGAGGATGGTCGACGGTTCTATTGTGTCGGGTGATGGGACGGTCACCCGAGGATGTGACTTTTGCCAATCTCCTAGAAACGTCGTAATGCTCGCTGACGCGTCGTCTTGCGAGCCGGGAACGTTTCCAATGCCCGTTAGGTGTCGTTCCCATGCAATATCCGACAGAAAATCTGTCTGTATAGAACCTATCAATGCAGCACGTTCGAAGTCCTGCACTTGTAGTGCTTTCTTGGCTTCGCCTAGAACAATGGCTGCAACTAGCCTTGAGTATTGCCCGAGCGAAGTTTGCTCAAGCGCCTCGAGGACGGAGCTTATTAGGAGCTCCTCAATTTCAACCTGAAGCACGCTATAGTACAGCTTTAGGTGCATGATCTTACCGGCTCGCTTTCCGATCTTTACATCAGGCTTTCGTTTCACCTTGTAAAGAAGAGTGGCGGGCTGTTTCTGAAAGATCATGACAGTAGTCGTAGGCGGGATCCCGAAGTCAGACTCGAATAAGTCGGACTCCAACAGCTCGTTTTTATACAACCGCAAGGGACTGGAGCTTGCTGTTGAAACGTTAAAGCGCGAGAAGAGGGCATGGTGTTTGAACACATCTTGGACGTTGACACCTAATGCTAGGGAAATGGGTATCACCATCGCTTTGGCAAATGTGAACTTCTCGCCCGAATCAGTTGTGTACGAAACCTCAACCTTGGCAGAGACATCCCCGATGTCCATCTCAACTGAGTAAGGGAAACGCAGTCGAACGTGTGTGTGTGCTGCTATGTCGTTGAAGTGGAAAACGCCCGCCTCTGGAGGCTTCGCAAACTCGGCCGACGACTCAACCACCTTAGCCTCAATGGTCAAAAGTCGAAGCCCCCCCCGTAGTAGGCTTGACCCGAATTTCACAGGTCTTTAGCGTGTTCCACCCGGGACTGAGCAAAAGGTCGAGCGAGTTGTTCTTGTCCAACGCAGTGTGCTTTGTCGCCGTGAGTTTGACATCCAGAGCGCTAGCACGTTGAAATAAGAAGACTTCGGGCTGTTTGAAGATGTCGGCTGTTTGAGGGATGGGGTGAGTGATATCCCGCTCGAAATGTAATAAGAGATTGCTGGAGGTCAGACCGAGATGGTTCACTTTGTACTTCCCGGGAATAATGGACTATATCTCGTTAGCTGGGGCACAAACGTCCTTTCGTGGGACAACTTACAGTGCAGTTGACTTTAATGCTGTTTCTTCCCGGACTGAGCACAATCTCGTCGTGCGCCTCAAAGCTCAACTCCTTTACAGGGCTGTCTTCGGTTGCCGAGACCTTTAGTCTCACGCCATCGAGTTTAATGTCATCGGGCAATAGACTGTAAAGCTTTATTGTCAAGAAGCATTTATCCTCGTTGGTGCAGTACTCCACAGGCCCAGCCAACTCGATATCAGTGAAGAAGTTGGCAACGTGAACCTTGACCTGTGCGGAAAGTGTGGACGCAAGGTCGAAAAGGTTCCCAACCACACCCTTCATAGAGGTCATGTCTGGAGCGTCCGTTTTCGGTATCCTTGATATAGCAGTGGACTTTTGCTCTAACCGCTCCTTCTCGGCGGCGCAGGATCTTGTGACTAGCTTGAGCGCAACGCGAACATAGTCGTCCTTTGACTTGAGCTCGCGAAGGCAATTCAAGTACATGATAAGCATTGAGAGCTCGAGCAAACTCCATCCGCTTTCGCCAAAGAAAGGTGTCGTGCGATAAAAGTAGGACGCAGCAGCCCCGTAATCCTTCTGATACACTTTAAGCACTGCGAGGTCCGCCATGCTGGCCTGTAGCGCGTAGTCGTAGTTCGCCACGGTGTAGTGTCGAAGGGCTTTGTCCGTGAGGATCTCGTAAAGTCGGTAGAAATTGTCTAAGTTGTCCAGTGCAGTCTGGAGGAGATGACTGTCTACTCCCGCCGTCAAGGGGCTGGTAATTTCGTTGATAGAGACTTCGGTTTTAGATGCGGAGTCATCGTCAAGGTTGACGTCCTCAAAGCTGGCATCGCTTTCCCCTATCATTGGCGCTTCTTGCCACCCATCACTCCAACCGCGCTTCTTCCCTAGCCCGCAAAGAATGCTTCTGGAGAGCATATAGAGCTCAGCGCGTCTAGCAGCCAAGTCTTCCAGGCCTTGCTTCAGAAAGCTTGCATTCTGCCCATCGTTCTCGCTTTGTGGCATACCCGGCCCTGGGAAGACCCCCGGGCTGGGAGGGGGATTGGGACTGTTTAACGGTGACCGGACGTTGAGCGACGAGATGCGAGCAGGATGCATCATGGTTTTGGGCTCTGGTATGGAAGCTTTCTGCTCATACGTGTCGGATGGAGTGAGCGTTGAGGGGGGAATCGGCAGGGCTTTTGAAGATGTCTGAGCTAGAATCTGCTGTGCAACAGAGAAAGCAAAGGATGCCACCAAATTATCGACAACTTCTCCCAACTCAGTGTCTAAGCCAGCGGGCTCCGATTTCCCCTCTCCTTTTACACCACGTGTCATAGCAGCGATGATATCCTGACGCATAATCTGAGATACCGATGGGATAAACTGCAGTGCCCTCCGACATATTTCTGCTAGCATGGTGAGGTTCTCTGCCTCCTCGGCATGTTTCGGAGGTGGCGCCAACGGTGCCACACCGTGAAGAACAGACTCCTGCTGTTCCTTCAGTTTTGCCAAAAGTTCCTCTCGTGTCGACCAAGCGTTGCCGAGCCTGAGTAAAAGGGAAATCTGGCGCGCGAAGACGTAGCATCGAAAATCAAAGATCGAAACATTGTTCGCCAGTATCATGTCGCGATAAGCTTTTTTGGTCGCGCTGATGGGTATCTCATCGAAATGTTCTCCTGGTGGTTGGTTCGACTGAAGGTCAACTGCTTCCTCATCATCCACATTTCCACTGGAGATCTTGGCAAGGGATCTCTCGGCCGCTTGTTTCAACTCGTCGGTATAGCTAAGCATTGCGCCTCCGTGTCTTTCTGGCGATCCTGCTACAGCCTGCTCGTGAATCACGGAGTCCAGACCCACGCTGAGTTCATCGTATCCTACTAATGCATCTTCGACCAGTCCGACACTCTCAAAGCCTCTTGCTAGGCCCTCCTTGAGAATGAAGAACGTACAAAAGTTCCATCCCGGTAGTGTTCGTTGTGCGTCCTTTTCTTTGATGTCTTCCTCGTATTGGGTGACTCGCATGTCGAATGAGTTAAGGATCAAGCTCTTGAACTTGGCAATGACTTCTTGCCACGCGGTCTCGGCATCATGTTCGTTCTCGGAGTAACCGGAGGGAACTGCAGGAACCACTCTTGGCAGAACATCGTAGGGTACGTCATTGATGCCAATGCGTATCTGTGCGACTCGGTCGACGGAGTTCTTGCTAGTGCCGTTGAAGTCTGATCGTAACTTTTCGAATATCGGAGTCGTTCCTGTCCGCCACCGTGAAGATGTCTTGTCTTGTGTCCCAGTGTCTGATTTGCTACTGCTCCTTGGCTGTGTCGCAGCCACGGTATTGGGAATCACTACATGTATGATCATCCATTCGAACGCATCGTGTTTCTCTTGCTTGTTGGTCTTCTTGGATGTGCTGACGGGAGGCGTTTGGGTCTTGACCCAATCTCGAACTTGTGACCGAACGGAGCCTTTGTAGGAATCACCATCGTCGCATCGCACGAGCAGAACCTTGAGATAGGGGGTACGCCGCAAGCCTGGGATCTGATGTCGCCGTAAACTGCCAATGATTTTTGGCTGTGTCGGGGTAGCATCGGGCTGATCTGTGGACGTAGTGCGGCCCCCAAAGCTCTGCGTTTGGAAGCCATCATCTATCGTGCTTCCGGATCGTCTAAGTGTGGGTATCGTAGCCGGCGCCGCAGATTCATCCCCGCCCTGAACGAGCTCGACGTGAAGTGTATCTATAGATCGTAAGGGCCCAGCATGCGACTGCCAATGGAGGTTGTGCAGTGGCAGACGCGGCACTAAGCCCGGGGCCAGCAGCTTGTAGACATCGTGAGGGTCGAAATACTCGACTAATGATGTTAGTAAATCGGCCATGGGCGTCGCGTACTGGAGTCCGCACCAGTCACTTTCGACGTCGAAAACGGCTGTTCCATGGCAGAAAGCTCGTTTCTGCCTTTGTCATCGTCGACCGTCAAGTCACTTCGTATAAGGGAGTCGTCGTGCGTTCCAGGTTGCGTCAAGCTGTCCCCTTGGAGCTCACTGGATCGTCATCCCTGTCGGCGCATCTGCCACATCCCTTAACAGCTCACCGCCCAAACGCCCATGCGCCGGAAGCTCGATTCCTCCAGCTCCGGGCGGTGAAGCACGGGGCACATTCATTGGCGACGGCATTCAGCTTGCATCATGCGGGGTCGCGGCAGAACTTTTGACGAGGGGCACTGCGCAAGCAAGATTTCGTCACCGGAGTCATCGGACCCGTAGAAAATCCAATGTAAACTTGAAATTGTTACTTAGTCTCTTCTTTTTCTTCATCTTATTTACTTCTTACGCGTCAGCCAGCTCCTTCTGCTCCAGCTCATTGATCACCATGCCGTCCGCCGTACCGTCCGCGGCCCCAATCGCCCCAGTGACGGAAGGGAATACCCTCAAAGCTGTCAAGTATAGCCGTGGCAGACTTGAGGTTCTCGACCAGCTTCGTCTCCCCCACGAATTCCACTACGATGAGATTACCAACAGGATAGAGGCCTTCGATAGCATCGCCTCCATGCGAGTTCGAGGTGCCCCGGCAATTGCAATCGTTGCGAGTTTGGGTCTAGCAGTGGAATTGCATCACGGCAGCTGCACTGCGTCGTCAACCGACGACACCATTGCGCACATTGACGAAGCCTTGGATTACCTCAAAGAGAGCCGGCCAACGGCGGTAGACCTGACAAACGCCATCAACCGGTTGAAGACGAAAATACGAGCGGTTGGAGTGGGAGAGGGCAAGGACGCAATCGTGCAAGCTTTCATCGACGGGGCCGAGGAGATCTTTGAGCAGGACCTACAGAACAACCTTGCAATCGGCGAGTATGGCGTCAAATGGCTGAAGTCCACGGTTGGTGCTTCGGCTGAAAACAAGATATCGGTTCTTACCCACTGCAACACTGGATCACTCGCCACTTCCGGCCATGGCACCGCTCTGGGTATCATTCGCACGTTGCAGGGCCACGGCTTACTTGAGCACGCTTTTTGTAAAGAGACGCGACCTTACAACCAGGGGGCTCGGCTCACGGCCTTCGAGCTTGTTTTTGAAGGGATCCCCAGCACCCTCATCACCGACTCCATGGCTGCAGCTCTCTTCCGCACGCGAAAGCAGGAAAAGAACATTGCTGCTGTCATTGTTGGCGCAGATCGAGTGGTTCGTAATGGTGATACGGCCAACAAAATCGGGACGTACCAGGTTGCCGTCCTAGCTAGACACCATGGCATCAAATTCATGGTTGCGGCCCCCACCACAAGCATCGATCTGGAGACGGAGACTGGCGACGGTATCAAAATTGAAGAGAGGAGAAAGGAGGAGCTTACCCAGATCACCGGGGCCGTAGTCAGGGAAGACGGCACTGTCGATCAGACTTCCAAGGTAAGGATCGCGATAGCGGACCAGAGAATCGATGTCTGGAATCCTGCCTTTGACGTGACACCGGCGGAGTTTATCGATGCCATTGTGACTGAAAAGGGCGTTGTAGAGAAGGGCGAAGATGGCAAGTTTGACTTTAGCAAGATTTTGCCGGAAAGGTGGGCGAAGGTGATTGGAACTTGAAGGGTGTGCTGCACCGAGCGACGATACCGCTTCATTTTGTGCTTCTTAAGCGGGCGGGCATATTGAAAATTTGGAATCATATGAACGAAAGATAGATTATTACTGCTTCAACGCATGGAGGATCAGCTTCTGATAGCCCTCAACAGCCGTCTCTAAATCAGCAACGGTCAAATTCTCCCTAGCTCCGTGTGCAACCAGGATCGTGCCCGGGCCATAGAGATATCTCGTGTGGTCTCCCTTAAGATTGGGAATATCGGTTCCGTAGTTGACGACGATGCTCTCAAACCCTACACCTCTGTTAGTGACCTAAAATCTCGTTGAACTGGGAGGATCAGTAGATGGGCAACATACCATCAACTTCGCAATCACAATCCACAAACCCGTATCCTTGGTGGCAAGAAAAGTCGAATGCCTCGTCGTCGACCTCGTCGAAGATGGCTTGTATCTTCTTCCGCACCACCTCGGCGCCAGTCTCTTGAGGTCCAATGGCAACTCTTACCGCGAGGCCAACGTACGCGTTCTCTGCAATCACATTGGACGCAACGCCTCCGTCGAACCGGCCGACGTTGACAGTCGTGTTCCCATAGCGTTCGCTACTTCCGAGGTCTGCCTCGGAGATCTTGTACATGGCGCGGATCATCAGCTCGTTGGCCGACTTGCCCAGCCACGGATAACCGCTGTGGCCGCCCACTCCCTTGGCAGTAACGTCACAGAAGAGTCCGCCCTTGTGTCCGCAGGCCAACTTGTTCTCGGTCGGTTCCCCGAAGATAACGGCGTCGAACTTGGGCGGGTGTTCCATGTCCTCGATGGAGTTACTGAAAGCGCGCATGCCGTCTCCGGCGACTTCTTCACCCACAACAAATAGTAGAGCTACTTTGTCACCATCAACCTTGTCTGCTTTCAAGAGCTCTTCGAGGGCGACAACCATTGCGGCAACACTACCCTTGGCATCTACCGTTCCCCTCCCCGTGATCATAGTTTCCTTGGTCACTTCTCCATCTTCGATTCCGTATGGGATGTGCGGTGGGACTACATCGATATGACTCGATACCAACACCTTAAGGTCAGGCTTCTTGCTCCCTCGCCATGCCAGTACATTGAATCGCTCCTTTTCGGTGTCCGAGTTGTTGCGCGGCGGGACGAATTGTAGTTGTGCGGTGTAGCCCTTGTCGGTGAGATAGTCGACGATGAAACTGCCGACTTCGTTCTCATTCCCGGAGATTGAGGGGATCTTGACGAGGGACTTGTGTAGGCTCAGCAGCTCTGATCGGTACAATGGAGCATGGTTAGAGTCGGTGATTGGAGTTCGATGTGGAGAGCTGAGAAGAGGCAATTGTTGCTCAAGAGAGAGAACCAGCGACGCTGAAGCCAGGGCGCAAGCAATTGTTGAAGCTCGCATTGTGTTTGTATTCCACAAGGCGGTGCTTTAAGCAAAGGAAGAGGATTAGTTGGAGTTGTGTGTTTGATCGCAAAGAAGTCGGAGGGGAGCTGGGCCGATAATGGAGCCACGGGCTATGACGCAATAGGCCTATCAATGGGCGCGGCCCGTCGACAACACTACAACATTCATTCAACTTCTGTTTTTCTTCTCAAGCATTATCCCAATGGTCGCTCTTTTGATCACAACAGCTTCGCTACAATGCTTCAACTGAACCTCATATACCGAGTTCGTAAGAACAATTATGGCCCCTTAGGGTGAACCGGGTAAACACCCAAGCAGGTGGAAGAAAACACGGGGATGGATGGCTGCCACTAAACACCGTCCTGTTCGCGGTAGCAAAACCCTATCCTAAGTCTATTATATATAAAGATCATATATTAATTTAGAGATTATTTTAGGACTTATTTAGGGATTTACTGTAAAATTTCCTTAGGTATAAGAGTTCTCAGCGTGTACGGTGTTTTCTTCCACCCACATGACACCTTCCAGATTACGAATCGGGTCCGCGACGACTCATTCCGAGAGTTCAGTTTTGGTGTTCAAATTATCATTAACCACTATAATGCCTCGCTTTCATGCAAGTTGACTCGAGGAGCCGTCGAAGAATATTACACCCTCTTGCGCGGAGCCATCTCCACGCACAGGCAACACCACAACACGCAAACTTCCACCGCCTAAGAAACCAAGCAATTAAGGCTTGGCAATCAAAACTTGCTTCTCCTTCTTCAGGGTATCAACGAAGCTGATCGGGACCTTTAGTGTCTGGGCGACGACGTCTGCTGGAGTCAAAGCTAGCCACTGCGTGAGCGAGATGTCGGCAACGCGATCGGACTTGTACACCTCGATCCAGACGAGATCCTCGGTTTCCGAAGTGTTCTCGATATAGTGACTATGGGTGCATATGTCAGTAAACAGCAAGGGGATTTCAATGTTGATTGGCTCACCCTGAGTTGTCGGGAAACACAGCAGTGTCTCCTGCGGCGAAGTCAAAAGTTCGGGCAGTTGCAGAGCCGATGAAGACGGTGGCTTTTGCCGTTCCCTGGTGGAAATACAGCCACTCCTCGGCCTATCACTTTGTTAGTTCAGATCTCGACTTTTTACAAGGACGCAAGACGTACATTGGGGTGCCAGTGGAGCTCTCGCAGTCCACCAGGCTTGAGCGTCACGAACGTGGCAGCAAGTGTCTTGGCGATTGGGAAGTTGGTCGAGTCGATCTTGTAGAACTCGCCTCCGGTACCTCCAATCACCTCGGGATCGTGCTCGAGTGTGCGATAGACGAACGAGCTGTTACCTTTGAGGCTGCCCTCTGGTGCGTCGGTAACGTTCCTCGTGCTTACGTCCGCAGGGAAGATGTAGGGGTTGGGAGCGGGAACATCTTCGAAGATTGACGCGTTGACACCGAAATTCTTGGCGAGAATGTCCTTCGGTGTGTGGGCGATCCAATCATCCAGATGGAAGGTTGTGCTGCGATACTGTCAGCATGTCCGGTCACTCAAGTGAGTACGTGCAGGATGCTTGGCCATGACTCACCCAGTCTTGTCAAAGTCTGCCTCGTCGAAGACAAGGAGGTACTCGTTCTCCTCACCAAGACCCTGAATGGTGTGTGCGACTCCCTGTCAAGCTTTAATGTCAACGCTTGCATCCCGACAGCTTCAAGTAAAACCCACCTTTGGAAAGTACCATATGTCGCCATAATCAAGTTGCTCGCTTTGGTATTTTCCGTTTTCATCAACAGCGGAAATCAGAATTGACCCGTTGTACACGAAACCCCATTCGGCCTGAGGAAAGGCGCCAGTTAGTTGTCATGTTCAGAGATGATCCAAACTTCAGCACTTACAACACGGTGCCAATGAAGCTCTCGGACTGCACCCTTGACAAGATGCTGTTGAGCGCCGGCGATATCGTGGCTTGCAGGGAGATCGGTGATGACTTGTTCACGAACCCACCCGCCTTTCAAGAGTCGAGTCTTGGAGTCGGAGAAACTCCACTTGAGGTTGGGAACAATACCATTATCGGTAGATTGACGGCCAAGGTTGTCTGGGTTCTGGAGGTCAAGTTCCTTGTTGGTTCCGCCTGTTCTGGTCAGCAAAAGCCCACTCTGGTATACGCCCACCATTGCTAAGAGAATGGCTGGACTTAAGGTTCGAGCCTACCTAGGAATGGTGCTCCCTTTCCTTGTCCATCTTCAGGCTGGCCGTTGGCAAAGCCAGCATCTCGCTTTTGGACATCGGCCGTTGAGGGCGCGGCCGTCACACACTGGGCTCCCCAATAGACAGCGAGAGCCGTTGAGAGAACTGAAGGGCACTTCATCGCTACCAACTACAAGAGGTGGGCGGGTAAAAGGCAATGAGTTGTGTGAGTGAGATGAGTGATGAATTGTTCGGAACAAGTTGATCAAAGGGAGCCATGGGTGACGGTTATAGAGCACTTATACCCTCCAATAACAGATCACTCGAGACCAAAACGCCATTTGTCTGCTTACACGACATCACCACGATAATGGTGACCCCTTTCGAGCGTGTGAGCCGGACTGCATTGTCCACCGACGTAACAATACCGTCCACCTCCCCTGTAAGCTGCCTTGTCTCGAATAGATCAAGATCTTGCACATCGCAGGAAACTATTGAACCGTACGGCATCCACAATCGCGGCTACAAATGGCGAATATTCCCCACGTCTCCATTTGGCCATGCCGCCATGGGGTGCGCATGTCGTGCTACACAACGAGAACCGCGATGCAGAGGCCATCACAGCCGGATACTGCTCGGCCGGACGATCTACTGAGACATTACTACGAATGAGACAGCCTTGGAAATTCACCTCTCTTACTTCGTGGGGGTGCATCATTTGTCAAATTGAGCGCTGGTGAAGTCGGTAGTGAAACCTGGGGATACGGCATTGTTAGTGGGAATAACGTGATTGATCGGCGGTTCTAGTTCACCAAGAGATGCGGCTCAGTCTGGGGACCGCGAATCAAACACTGCGCTCTGGAACTACGTTGTAAGCATAGCGTTAAGGTAATGAATTTCCTTATCCAGACACATGGCGCAACTGGTTCCTGTTGATCAGGCTTGTCAAACGGACGGGCCTTGCCATAAGGCGGGAGCTGGCCGAAGGATGCCCCTGATAACAAGCATAATGCACGACCAAACTGTCTTGAAAGAAGACGGTAACAGTTATCAAGTAGCAGCATAGGCACGGAGGTCTTTCTTCAGACAGACACACTAGCACGATCACCAAGTCAGAGTTGGAGCGTCCCCTTGCAATTTCGCCGTCGCCAATGGTGAGCATGGGTATGAGTGAGTACAACTATGCCGTCTACTTCCAACGATATGTGACCAACCAGGCATCAGAACAAGCGAACAAGGCATATTCCCCAAGATTGAGGCCGTCGTGATGATCATCGACCTATCTAGGTCAGATCTGCACCAAGGTTCCTGCGAGACCACCCATCGGTGCTGGTTTCGGTGAAATGCATCTATAGCTCTGCGCAAGTGCCCAAGCTTACCGCTTCAACTCCCGGGAAACCGTGCGTGATTACATGGGACAGAGAAGATCGTGTGGGGGATGAGCGGCAGTTGCTCGGACTGTCGGGCAGCGGGAGTCGCTGAACCATCAGCCTGGTTATCATTCCGGGCTGAGGGCTAGTGGAGGCAATGCCAAGTTGGGTGCTTAATGGCCTAACTCGACCTGCCAGTCCAAGTATGACGAAAGGTTATGGTGAAAGATGCCATTCACTAGATCTGTAGATCGAAATATGTCGAACCAAGGATGTGGCTGGTGAACTCTAGGTGAACGACCTGAGCTGGAGCAAATTAGGCTACACATGACACTCGCCCTGTTGTAGGTCAGACTTGACTTGCTGTTACGTCCCTGAATGCTTTTTGTGACTCTGATTGACCAAGAAAGGAAAGAGGACTGAAAATTAGTTCCAACTACGCCCGTTCGGTGATCATCAATACGTTGTTCCATCGTCTCTTCAAGATGAGCGTATGCACAATGACCGCATTTCTAGTTCATCCAAACGCTTGGTCAGCTCTAACGGCCCTTGTTTGCTGATCACTACCAAGAGTGTTTGCGTAGCATCTCTTCCGTCCAAGAAAATCCCACGCTTTGCCATCGCGCCTTTTAAACTAGGCGACTTCCAGGATAGACAACCACGACGACGACCCGGAGGACAGACACGAATTGGCAGGAAATTACGATAGCCATGAGAGAAAAACTTCATCGGCAGGGCGTATTGTATCTTATGGAGGGTCGATGATACAATTCAATAGATCGCGTTGAGTGTGTTGTCGAGCGGCTGGATTCAGGAGGTGGAGGCGAAGATGAAGCAAGGAAACATACCAAGAAAGAAGTAAAATGTAAGGACCCATCGATGGAGTATATATGATATAGAAACTCCCTCAAACGTTCTCACTCTTCATCACAAAAGCCTCATCAACTCACTCATACGACCCCAGTGACAATACTAATACAGGCTCCTGATACATCGAGTCTTTAACGATGCCTTCTTTGGTTTCTCTCATTGCCTTTATTGGCTACTTGGCCACCCAGGCCTCGTGCAACCCTACCAATGCCGAGAAGAGAACGCCTCTGGGAATCAGCCTTCCTCCTCTAATCCCCGCGATTCCTGGAGTGACCGAGCCCCTGGCCTCCAACGCTCCGCCGCTCCCGATTCTCCAGGTCCCGACGCCTCCCCTGCCCAGCCCTCCCTTCAAAGTATCCAACATCAAGCCCAAGAAGTTCGGCCACTTCTGGACTGGAGCTGGCGACAACGAGCATGCGGATTTCCTTGTTACTGTCAGCTTGGACGATGTAAGATCTGCAACGACTCCCCTTGCGTGCAGTCAGTGCTACCCGCTGACTCCTTTTCAGGATACCTTTGGCACTTTTCTCCACATCGCCGATGTTCCGTCGAGTGGGAACTCTCCTCACCATCTTACTCCCTCCCTTGATGGCAAGGTGTTGGTTGGTGGTGGGCTGCTGTCCCTCCTGAAGACTCAAGATACCGCTTATTATTTTGATGCGAGCGATCCGTATCACCCCAAGTTCGACCATAGCAACCGCGCTGTACTCAGCTCCATCACGGATGAGGTCCGAGCTAAACCCGAAGGGTAAGATATGAGATGCCCGCGCTTCAGAATAGTTCGCTAACTCTCTCCAAGCGGCTTCTTCATCACCTACATGGGTAGTGCCGTTGGCACATCTCCCGGCCGTCTCGTCGAGACTAATGCCGCGGGCGACATCATCCACGAGTGGCCTGAAGATGTCGAAGGTACCCTCAACATTCTGGGAGAGCAGTTCTCGCCTCACGGCCTGAGCATCGACTTTGAGGCTAAGATCATTCTTACCTCTGATTTTGTCGTGCCCCTGTCTATTCTCAAACCCACCACTGGTATTCAGCATGCCGACACTCTGCGCCTGTGGGATCTTGACACTCGCACGATTATTTCTACTATTACTATTCCCGATGTAAGTAGTCACATCCTTCCTCGTCTGCAACGAGCCACTTTCTGACATGATGAATGTAGGGCCAAGGTATTCAGGATGTCAAGTTTATCCCTGGGAACAAGGAGAGTGCTGCTCTTGCCACGGCTGTTGGCCCCGGTCAAGGTTAGTCACCATTCCACCAGCTCGTTACAGTTGGTTCAAGCTAACAGCATCTTCAGTCTGGATCATCTACCCCTTCCGCAAGGACTCCAAGGGCAAGCAGGGCGTTGCCAAGCTCCTCTACGATCTAGGAGATGATGCCAAGAAATCAATTGCAATCTACTCAGATTTGTCAGATGACGGCAAGTTTGCCTACTTCACCATCACTCTCGGAAACCACGTGGCAGCGTTAGATATCTCCGACCTCGATAACGTCAAGCGTCTCGATGACCCCAATGAGGTGCAGCCCATTATCGGCCCCCACTACGTCAAGATCTCGCCCGACAAGAAGAACTTGCTCGTAACTGGCTACTTTGTCCAGGCTGGAGATGTAAGTCTAAGATTCTGTGCTGAATACTTGGAACACTGACTGACGTCCGCCACAGATCTCTGTCCTCAACACTCCCGGTGACTACAAAGGACATTGGATTGACATTTTAGATGACGGCTCTTTGAGCTTCAATCGCACCATCGACTTCGAGGCCATCTTCACTGAGAGCCGTGGTGGTGCCCGACCTCACAGCTCAGTCATTTTCGACTTGACTGACCCTAAGAACCCCATCTACTACTAGATAGGGGCTTTTCCCCAGATTCGGTGATATACCGCTTTCCGCATGGAAACGCCGCTTGGCACTTCTTCGTGTGAAAAGGTCCTTGGTGAGGGATGGCAATGGTTGCGGAAGACTACATACTGTAGCTCTTTTTGTGATTAGCTTTAGCGTTATCTCAGATATCCTCCACAACATTCGTTGATTAATCATTCTTCTTTTTGTAACACGCTTCCATCTATCAGTCTTCCATCGTTGAGCAAAATAATGAAGCCGAGTCCACCGGATGCTGTCTTTTGTAATCACAAAAAGAATGACATCGCGATCCTGACGATCCCATTGAAGCTTGAAGCCTCGCAAGAGTGGGGGTTTGATGTTCGATTTCGTGGCATCACAATAAAATTTATTGTTCTCACGTAACTCAGTACCTTATGCATCATGTTCGCCTCCCGGAGCGTTTTGCAATAGTTGAACCCAGCGTAGTGTAAATTCCATGGCATGCTGCTCCTCCTATGGAGTGTGCTAAGGCACCTTTTGCGTATCTGTTCATTTTCCCCTAAAACTATCACTTTATTTAGCAAATCCCTAAGAAATAAGAATTATAACCTAGAAGTTTAGGTTTAAATTAGGTATCTTAGGTAAGGTATACATCTAATCCTCATCATATACCTAAGTTAAGGTATCTTCAACAAAGTGGAGAGAGTACCGATTCGTGTGTTGTGTTACCAGGCGAAAACAAGACGTCCCGGTACAAGTACGCAATGTCATGATGTTCAACCGTGTGGGCGTTCACCATCTCCAGAGGTTTCACATATTCTTCGCCGACACTGGACTCGGGGGTTTCTATGTCCATCCCCAAAGCCAATGCTGCCGTTTTCGCAATCATGAGGTCGTCGAGAAACTTGATATAAAAGGTGTCTTAGCACACTCCATGGGATAGGGTACTATCGGTACTGATTTCCCATCGCTGTGAAGGCACATCGTATTCTGAAAATAAAACCCTGTAGTCTATTTATTAATTTCTTATAAAACAGCAGAATATGATCTATTATAGTGCCTACAAGGATCACCACAACCTGGCGAATCCCATAGGAATCTGGCAAAGACTCGGTCAGTATGGGCGATCCAGAGGCGAGCTCTGCATAGCCTTAAACTTCTGGCGGCTGCTTCTTTTGAGAACAACGTGAAGGCACTTGGTTACCCCTTAAAATACCCGACTTGCCGTTCTTTAGAGGGGGGAACCTGAATATCCACTAATTGTGCATCCTTTCTCTCGCCACGCCGGGCAGAAGGGCATTTTCAAGTACTTCATGGCTACGGAACCGATCCTCCGCGACTTGGCCTTCATGCCTTGGTTGGTATTTATGAGTCATAACTGATAGAAGATTGGTTTAAAAAGACAATAGAATTGGATGCGCGTGACGGCGCCCGTTGGTTCGTTTACATGCAATAACAGCCAGTAAGAAAATTTCATTAAGGCCATTTGGTCGGCAAACCAAAGGTGTGAAACGAGAGGTCCCGTCGTGTGAATATTCCGCTCCGTGATTCCCAGGCGGTGCTTCTTTTCCTCCTTCAAGCAACACCTTTACTCTGACCGTGTTGAAGTCACTATTTAGAGTGACTACCTGCCCGCTCATACTCCTTGACAGTCCTCGTGCCTGTCGTTCTCACTGTTTGTTAAGTTGTGTCTGTGAGCTCTTCGTGGCGCACGATTTCACGACTTTTCGACCTACGAAAAGCAGATCTGCGGGACTTGTTCAACTGGTTGCTTCGGCTTCCGGTAGCTATAGATTCGTCCGGTGCATCGAAGATGGCTCCTCCCGAAAAGCCAATGGCAAGCTGGCACAAACCATGTGCCTTGAGTGTAGGGTCCTAGGACGGCCTTATCTTCGGTGGCAAAGCACTCGGTTTTGCGACAGATGTGGATATGCGATTCTTCTTTCGCAACATACAAGGAGCACCCCCTCGGATGGGTTTCATGTTCAGCATACCTCGTGGTGCGAACAATGAAAATGATGGATTCGGCCAAGCCCATCATAGTAAGTCTTCCCCATAGTGATATTCGTGGCCACAGTCTGACCAACATTTCACAGTGCATCCCGCAACACGCCTTCTTGAGCCATCTCCGACCCTGACCATAGCTGTCAATCTTCCTCGCGGCCAGTTTGACTACACTCTGCAGCCGGTCGACGAGAACCTACGCCAAAAAGTCCCTAAGGCCAGGACTGCGATGCGTGTCACTTTCAAGGCAGATGCGCAAGTGTTCGTCGAAGGGTTTGGCATGCCGTTCGAAAATCGGGATAATCCCGTTTACGAGGAATGGCTCAATCGCAATGGGTCCGTCGTGGGCGAGTACACTCTGCTCAACATACTCCAACAAAAGGAGTTCTTTATCGCCGTCAATGATGAGCAAAAGGCCCTCGACAAACGTATGCGGGCTTCTGAATCCGTGCCGAGTTTCGCATACCCTTGGGCCGACCGTCATGATTGGTTTCCATCGCGTTACCAAAAGCTGACGGAGCAATACAAAAGCTCGATTTCCTTCGCTGCCGCCTTCCAGTTCGAAAACGAGAACGATCACATGTCTGCTCTCGCTCACGGCGTCGCGCAAGACTCGCTATGGCTGGCGCAAGAGGCCGCAAAGATTTTCGCGACCAAGTTTTTGGCATACTTTGTCCCAACCGAGCATGATGGACAAGTCTCTTCGAGGTGCTACTATGCCATCTTGTCGCCCCCAAAGTTGTTCCTGGAATCTTTCAAGGATACATGGAAGAAAATCGTTAGCGATGAGTGCTTCAAGCTGGCCTTCCATAATGATATGGCGGCAATGGAGCAACTTCCGGATCTTGAGCACGAGGATACTTGGCATGAGCTCGCACGGGCGGTTTGGGAAGCCAAGGTGATGGACTGTCCCGAAACGATTGATGCCTTGGCACAGCATCCTGTCGAGTCTCACGAAGTCGTGTTGCTGGTCAAGCGGCCTTCCCCTGAGAAAGAGCCTATCGAAGTACCAGAGTTCAGTGCCCGAAACCTGGCCAACGCCGCGTTATCCGCGGACGAACCACAGTGGGCTCCCGTTTCTGTGTTGTTTTCCGGCACACTCAACGATACTGGGCGAAAGGTCAATGCTGTCTGTCAATACCGCGCTGCTGCCAAGCCAACAAACCCCTTCGTCGTTCATGGCGTGGACCCCGCGAGCATAGAGCAAACGATCACCACGTGGCCGATCCCCCCCAAAGCTCAGCTCGACATGGCAATACATCGGGACCTAGTCCGCGGATGCGGCTTCTACTCGACCCTGGTTGGAGATATCAGACGCGTCAATGATAAGCGAGTCGACAATTTGCTGCCTGTGGTCAACTATTTACGGGACGTTCCATCGGACTATATCGATGCACTGCTGCGCAATATCTTGCCTGGGGACCGCGCTCGTTTCCAGAGGTATATCAGCGAGACACCCGCTGGACTAGCCATCATCGCAGCGGTAACGACCCTTGCGTGTTGACCTGATGTCAAAGGCCATAGCTAACTTAATTCTAGGGGCCTGGATTTGGAAAAACCACAGCTATCGCTGTGGCCACCCTCGCAATGATAGCTGGCCTTGGACAAATATACGGATCCGCGCCAACGCATGCAGCAGTCGACAATTTCGCCTATCGTCTGTTTCAGATCGACGAGGATATCGTCAAGAGCGTCAACAAGAACGCTGCTGATGGACCCGTTGCTCGTTGCAAGATCATCGTCCGCGGCTACAAACCTCTTGACGAGCTCGCCGCCTTCCGCAAGCTGCTCAGAGACCCTCAAGCTGGTGATTCTGCTGCATCTTCAGCATCATGGAGACGAGACTCCAAGTGGAAGCTTAAAGGATCCATGGCTTACTGGATGTTGATGTTGTTGGGATCTAAGGCCGTTCGCGAACTCGGACAAGATGACAGCGCTAGTCTACATGCATTGCATGCCGAGTTCCACGCAGATAAGTCTCTGGATACCCTCCGATCTGTGGCCCAAGGAAAGGAACCCTGGAACGCCTTCTCGGACTGCAACCAAAATAAGACGACGTTCTTGCAGCATCTGTTCGAAAAGCTCCTCGCAATTGCAGACATAGTCTGCACCACGTCCGCCCTTAGCGAGCAGAAGCCATACCAGGACTTCAAGAACAAAAGGGCCAAGGGCATCGCTGTCGACGAGTCTGGCAGCATCACACGCGCCGATCTCTACTCTGTCTGGGGTAACACGTTGCTACCATGTCTGCTTGTTGGTGATGAGAAGCAACTCAAGCCAGTAGTAATGACGACGTTGGACGTCGATAACAATAAGAACTTGCGCAACTTGCACGCACCAGATGCCGGCGTATCCCCTCTCTTGTTCTTCAAGGCCAATGGCTGGCCTATCTATCGCATGCGAACACAGTTTCGCATGGCTTATGGGATGTTCGATCTCTGCCAACAAGTCATTTATAGCGACCTCCCTGCCGAATACGGACCAGGCTGCGACATCAGCCTTCCTATACATCAAATTGGCCACGACCTTGAAAAGTTTCTCCGGGCCAGATATCCAACTTTGGCCGCTCCCCCTCCCGATAAATTTAGACCGGCATTCATTTCCTGCAAGGGCTGCAGGGCCATCAGAACCGCTTCAGGATCAAAGACATGTTTTGGACAGGTCAAGATTGCTCTAGACTTCCTAGCAGATTTTGTGAGCGTGGCCAAAGTCGACCCTAGTCGCATCACTGTCATAGCTCCTTACAAGGGCAATGTCGAATTGGCCAAAGTTCTGCGAAAACGCAGACATGAATATCTGCCTCTTGCAAGTATGGACGAAGTGGCAACTTTGGGCTCTTTCCAGGGTCGCGAAGGGGATATCGTCGTGGTCGTAATGGGAACCACATTCATCGGCGATGATAATGTGAAGGGACCTGGCTTCACGAAACAACCCGAAAGGCTTAACGTCATGCTATCTCGCCAGCGATCTGGGTTGGTTGTTTTCGGCGACATCAATGTCAGCAAGCATGCGAAAGCGAGGAGAGATGGGAAGAAACGGCCTTTTGTTAGTAAAACGGTCTTGGACCAAGTGTATGAATGGTTTGTTGGAGAGGGTCGTGTTGCCGAGGCGTAGTTCGCTGCTAGATAGATTTGATACGGACGTAATGCAGTAATGTGGTTACCGTTATGTTTGAACAGCTCCTTGTCATCTACGCCAGACACTAGACAGATGATACGTTATCAACAAAGGCGTGACGTTAGCAACAACCATCTCAGGCCCCCATACAGGCAAGACTCCATTGATGCTATGAAGAATTACAATCAGCCTCTCTCCCGTCACCTGAGTGTCAAAACTTACCTAGGAATGGCGCTCCCTTGCCTTGCTCAAGGGTCTACCCATCTCTGTGAAGGCACATCGTATTCTGACAATAAAACCCTGCAGTCTATGCCATTCCTTAATTTCTTGCAAAACAGCAGAATATGATCCATCGGGGCGCCTGCAAGGACCACCTCGACCTCGCGAATCCTATAGGACTCTGGCAAAGACTCGGTCATCAGATCCTTGGCTGAAGGGGGGCTCAGAAGCGGAAAGTCGTCGGCTTTATCGAGATCACCGTAAAAGTCTCTCTCTTCCATCTCGACCACCTTTCTCGCAACGCAAGCTACTGTTCTCGAATCCCACATGCCTTCTCTATGGGTTGTAGATGCCAGCAATCGAACTGCCTGGTGCCGGACTCTGTGAACACGGCACTTAGTGGCCGTGTAATAAAGCGGGAAGATCCAGCCCAAATCAATAATGGATCGTGACATGTCCATGGTGAGATTCGAAAGGACAGGGATTGGCCTTGGCAAAGAACCCCATTCGCTTTTCCGCAAACTTGCTAGGTATGTCAAGAGTTTGACGAAATGCTCGCTGTACATGTCATAGGCCATTTCATCGCTCACGTCTAGACAAGTTTCGGCCATGATAATCGTCATCATGTGGAAGGCGCTCAACAACCGGTGGCCTTTTTGCTCCTCAATCAGCGAGTGGCCCTTTAAGGACCTCTGTAGAGCTTCGTGCATATCAGGCCAGCGCTCAAGCTCGGTTCGGATTATTTCCTGTCGTGCAAGTAGTATAGGGGGTATCTGGGGCGGCTTGTCTGTAGATATTAACTGCTGGCGACGCTGGTGGCTAAGGTCAAATATCTTGTTTAGCTGCCGCCCCAATTCTGACCAAACGTCGCTGATGGTTTCGAACGCAGGAGGCATAGTGTCTGACCCAGCAACTTCGATTATGCGACGAGAATGTTCGTAATTGTATCTGAAGAGCTCAAACTGAAGGTGCAGCCTAGTAAATATTTCGGCAATCCAGTTGTCAGCGGTTATATAGTGAGTCTTCGGGCAGAGTTCCCCAACCCCATCGTCTTCGCTGGGAAACATATGCGTTTCTGCTAGAATATCAAGTCCGTTTTCTAAGTGGCCTTGAGCTGTTGCTATGTGGCCTCGAAGCAGTTCCAAGCAGATGAAGACGACGCAAGTGATGAGAGCCACGCGAATAGATGCCTTATCCCTCACCGTGAAGTGCGGGTGAAGATGACTGATGGCCTTGACGTAATGCTGCAGCGTAAACCTCTCTGCGTTCAAGAAACTATCAGAGGTCCTGCCTTCGTCGGCGTTGACAATGTTGCTCTTATGAACCGAAGCCAATGCAAGGACGGCGTGCAAGACTGCTGGCTCGCTGAAGCTGGCCTGAAAGATGAGAGTGTCCCAGAAGCCAGAGACGTAACTCCCCGGCAGCTTTGTCGCGGTACGACGCTGGAACCATTCGAAGTATCGCAACTCCTCGGCGCCTGATACGGGAACGGAAATGGATACAGGTGGCCGTGAGATCACGCGGAGGTCCTGAGGGTAGCGCTGCCGCAGCTGGATGCCGTAATGGTTTCCGCCGCCACCCCAGATACCGTAGCCGTCACAAATGCGGCCAGTCGTGATACATCGGCGACATGCCGGGCGACCTTCATCACACTTGACTTTGCGGATCCTAGGTTCGAGTAAGCGAGAGCCATAGACTAAACTACAGTGATTGGGGATCCAGATGTGGATGAAGCCACTCACTTGCAGGTACGGCAACCCGTTTTCACTTTCGCCCTGGGCTTTTCTGAGTAGTTATCGCTATGAGCTCCGACTTCCATTGCCGTCACGGTGCAATATCGCGAAACTCGGGAGCCCGGAACGGGCGGCTCGACGCGTGGTGTTCCGCAGCTAATAGCGAAGCGTAGCTGGACGATTTGGCAGCTTGGACGAGGTCATCTCTGACTGGCTAGTGAATAGAGGAGAAGACAAGGGGAGGTAGCCCTGTCTTGGGAACAACAAGGGTGCTCGAATGAGACGCCAGATGTTGATGGTTCAAGGGGACGCGAAGATTAAGCTACCTCGGCAACCCGGTCTATGCTTCATTAGCCTGCTCGGAAGTTCTGTGAGCTGATTGGCTAACTCGGTTGCAACACCACATGGGGGCCCACTCTCTCACTAACACGAACTCGCAGGTTGATGTCCTCACGGAGTTTAAGAGGGCAACGGATACAATAAGACGGACAACGGGGAGATCATAGGACCCGTCGAGACTCCAGTGTCGTATGGTATGTGCCCCGAAAAACAAGCGTTGATGGCATGAACACGCCGACTATGAAAGTATACGGTGTGTATATCCATACCTATAAAGCCATCAAGACCCGGTCAAGTTGCAACTCCAGTTCCCAATTTCCAATCCATCTCATCTCATCTCATCTCATCTCATATCATTACATCTTTGAATCATCGACCGTCACTCAACTGTATCACTTTCAGCATGCCCAACAGCCAGGTTCCTCTTCGCAAGCTGGGCAAGAATGGTCCAAGTGTGGCAGCCCTAGGCTTTGGCTTGATGGGATTGACGCATAAGACCTACGGGGCCAGTCCTGACGAGGAGGAGCGATTCGCGATCCTCGACCGTGCTGTCGAGATTGGGGCAACCTTCTGGGACTCTTCTGAGTAAGTATTTACCGAGACAACATCAAAACTTGGGCAGCGACAGACGCAGCTTGTGCTGACAACTGTGCAGTCTTTACGGCGACGGCGAAGAATTCTTGAACAAGTGGTTCAAGCGCACTGGAAAGCGTGATGAGATCTTCCTCGCCACCAAATTCGGCTTCGTCAAGAACAGTCCGACCTACGCCCTCGACAGCTCCGCCGATTACTGCAAGAAGGCTTGCAACGAAAGCCTCCGCATTCTCGGAGTCGACTCAATTGATCTTTGTGAGAGCTTTCCCGGCTCCAATGCTACTGACACACTGCGAAGCTATGCCTGGGTTACTAATAGCACTTTGTTCTCTCAGACTACCTCCATTTCCCCAACGGAAACACCCCAATCGAGGAAACAATGAGAGCATTGGCAGAACTTCAAGCGTAATCCTCACTTCACTCGCGGTGTAACGAAAGGAGATTGCCCGCTAACACCAACTCAACAGTGAGGGCAAGATCAAGCACATCGGGCTCTGTGGTATCTCATCGTCGGCACTTCGCCGAGCAGTCAAGATCGCACCTGTTGCCGCCGTTCAGACTGACTACTCGGCCGTGGTCCGAGATATCGAGAGTTCCGTTGGCACCAATTTGCTAGCTACGTGCCGCGAACTAGGCGTTGCCCTTGTCGCCGCCATGCCCCTCGGCCGAGGCCTACTCACGGCGAATTTTGCGAGTGACGAAGTTACCACCGACAGCAGTGACTTGAGACCGCACATGATGCCACGTTTCATGGAAGGCAACCGGGAGACGAACGTGAAACTCGTTGCCCAATTCAAAGAGTTTGCAGACAAAAAGGGGTGCACCACGGCGCAGCTTGCAATCGCTTGGTTATTGAAGCAGGGCGATGATATCATCCCCATTCCAGGCACCAAGAAAATCAAGTACTTGGAGGAGAACTGGGCTGCTCTGAATGTTCATTTGACGGACGCGGAGGAGACTGAGATCAGAAGCTTTCTAGAGAGCGCCGAGATTGCTCGTACTGCGCAACCTGCCCAATTTGCAAGCTACACCTTCACCGATACTGTGGAGGAGGCTTAAGTTTCATCCAGGTGACAGGCAAACTATGGCATTTGGTTATAATTGTTGTATCTACTATGAACTGACTTCATGTCGTTTCTTGAATAACATAGTTCAAGCCAGTATTCGCCGCAAAATATTGACTCGTGGGAGACATATTTGATGTTTCCAGTAATACAAGTTTGAGAGTGACAGGTTCACACGGCAAGCAATGGTGAAGTTTGGCTACAATTTAACAGAATAGAAACCTGCATGCAGTCGATTAAAATTTGAGTCCTCCTCGACCCGTGGAAGTTAGGAGCCATCCAACTCGAGCCCAACTTTAGCATACTCTTCCATCGCTCGTGAACATCTCCCGGTATTATCTGCGCCATCAAACCTCTAGAGAGCATGCATTTGGATAGAAGACGGATCCTGGATGTGGCATAAACCTGCCCTGAGTTTCAGCCCAAGACGTGCCGGACTCTGGGTTATTAGAAGAGGGCAGAGGCGAGCTTTACCGAATCATTAGACTTCCTGTTTGTTTGGGTGATGATCCCATGGCTCCTCGTCGTTGTCTTTGCTATAGAGGGCATCGCGACAAATCTTTGTGTTCCTTCTTCGTATTCCCTACGTTCTGTTGCTACTCTCCTCGACGATGGAAATGCGAATGTCCTCGTCCTAACAAGCCGGCCCTCCGCCGTATCACTATGGATTTCATGTGTCCTGCAACAACGCGATTGCCAGGCTGCAACTCTTTCTTTTACCTGGTAACGCATCCCGACCTCGTTCCGGAATAAAATCACGGAGCTCAAGATTGACAACATCATATCTCAAAACTAGATTGTCTGATCTCAAACATCATCAACATAACGCGCTCTGATCTCGTTCTTCCATTCCTCAAACGTCGCAATCCTCCCATCAATAAGAACAGACCCTTTGGGAATAGCATCCATCTTCTCCGCATCGCGTTTACCTACCCAAATCAGATCGTGGTCCTTGTGGCATACATCCCTTTCCAGGGTGCCCGCCATCAGCTTTTGATAGCAACCGTCGTCGAATTGAATAGCTCCGCTGTCTGACAAACAGGTCCAGAACTCGCTCGCAAGCTCAAACTCGGTACCACACTCTCCGTCGCAAGTGAGTATCTTTGTCTCGAGTTTCTCGGCTTCGAGGGGTTCAGGCACATCCCCAATCTCCGTCTCCTGAGTCGTCGGCTTGGCTTCGTCTTCATCTTCCTCAGTCCCAGAGTCTGTTTCATACTCCTTCGCCTCCTCTGCCGTGAGTAGCTTTACTTCGACTGTCTTTTTTGGAACGTCTTCTGTTGCCTCATCTGCGCCTCCATCGAGGGTTTCGTTCACATCATGCCCCGTTTCGTCATCAGTGTCTTCTCCCAAAGGCGCGTTCTCATACTTTTCCTTCAAGGTCGCCAAGTCCCTTTTGTATTTGTCTTGAGTCTCTAGCGCGACTTGGTTTGCCATCTCCCATACAACAAGGTTATTAGGAATATCATGACACGTTGCAAAAATCGTGTTAAGGTCCGCAAACGAGGTCTTGTCGTTCTCAAGATCGTCGTCCGATAGAATCTCCAGGCACAGCTTGGTGCAGTTTCTCAAGATCTGTCTGGCCTTGAGATTATTGCGGCGGAGTTGATAGTATCGGGCGAATGCCGCGCAGGATTCCGTAGTGGTCGTGGTACTCTTTTCGAACTCAGGGTATAGAGCTTCAATTTTCCCAAAGTAAGCTTCGGCCTCTGGCGTTTTGATGCCCTTTTTGTACGCCAACTTCAAGTAGGTTTGGACGAGCTGGATGAGTACAAAGTCGAGAGCCCAGTGTTTTCGGTCCTCGGGCATTTGCTTGATCATCAGCTCCCAAATAGACGTAGCTATGTCCTCCTCGCTTTCCCAATTAAGTAGTGCCTTTCCGTAATTGAAGTTGACAACAAATTCTGCATATTCGTCAGGTTTGGCTGCTAATGCACTTTCGAATAGATCCTTGAGGAGATCTAATCGACCGGTTGCCATGGCTGCTTTGCTCACAAAGCCCTCGAACTCATCAGCATTCTCCCACAACTGTTTGATAACAAAAAGTCCAGCCATGTTCGGCTGGTCATCTTCGTCGTCCGTTTCCTCATCCTCATCTTCTTCCTCCAAGATTTCGTCGAAAAACGCGATGATAGTCTCCCACTTCCCCTCTTCGGCGTAATTCGCCAAAATGCTTGAGAACAAATTGAGAGAATGGGCTGATTTGGCGACTTCCAGAATTCTAGAGTAAATTCCCACAGCTTTCTCTCGGGTTTCTTCAACTTCCCAGTAACGATTGCCCAGATCAAGGATCATCAGTGCCAAGGCCTCTTGGTGTCTTCTGATGCTACACCACTCCTGATCCATGAAGAGCCGGTCGACTGTAGTCTCGAGAAGCTCTATGGCTTCATCTCGAGATTCAAGCACTCGGGAAAGCGTAAAACAGGCAGTCCAGCTGTCAGAATCCAACTCCCAAGCATTCCGAGCACGCGCAGAGACTTCCTGCTTGGAGATGCTGTCTCCGCTTAAATGGTCGAGAAGAGCTGCGGCCCGAGACTCCCAGATGGCGTCCTTCTCGGATAGTTCAAGACTTTCTTGTGCCCATTCTTCAACTTGGTGAACATCTTCAAGGGTCGGCGTGAATATTCCTTCATCGATATCTATGTCGGCTTCGTCCTTCGGCGGCGAGACAGAAGATCTGAGTTTCTAATTTGGTCGTCAGCTTGGCACGATGCTCAAATCCTCTGAGCTCACATACCGTCTTTAAAAATGCCAGAATAAACGTAAAGCAGTATAGCGATTCTTCCTTCGTTGGCTCTTCCCTAAAAACGTCTGTAGCAGCCAGTGTGCAAGCAGGGCCAAGAAGAACGCTTCGACGATCCGCATCAGGGGCATTGAACTCTTTCACCAATGGCTCCTCCTTGACTTTCTCAATCACAGCAGAGTCTCGGAACCATTTCGTAAATATCGCGGTGGCATCTTCAGTAAAGACCCACTTTCTCCAGGTGGATGGCATCGTTCCTGACGATAGAGTACCCCAGATCTCTTCCTCGACAGGCTTGTGAAGTTGGAAAAGTGACTGGATGGAATACGGCTCCGTGAGTAGTTTGACCAGCATAATACCGGCCTGCGCCTTGAGTTCTCGATCGGCCAGCGAAAGGTCGGTTTGTTCGAGGTGGTAGAGTAGGTTGTTTATAGAGTATGAGTACAACCCCCTCGTCTTGTCGTTGCGCTCGACCACCAGGCAAGTCATGCAGCGCAGTGCAACGTTGATGTGAGAGTTGTCCGGGTCTCTGCAGATATAGTTGCCCTTCCGCACCAACTTGTTCTCGAAGAACTCATCGAATTTAAACTTCTCGTAAAGGTCTTTGGGACAAACAGTGAATAGATAGTGGCGAAGGATATTAACCTCGGCCGGCTGTATATCCTTGAACCCGCTGGAGCTCGTGTCATCAACAGCATCCCTTTTTTTGAGCGGAATTCGGGCTTCCATCTCGCTCAATTTGTACTTGACGAGTGTGTGTTCGCCCACGTGAAAAAGAGTGTACTTCGTTTTCACTTTAGATTCCAAGGACATGAGGGATGTTCGGTTGCCCAAAGAATCTGCGCCCGCTCTCAGAGCCAGGCATGCTTCCAACTCGTCCGTTGTCATCCACTTGAGGCCCGCGTCAATCCACGATATGATCTCATTGATCTCTGCAACTTCCTTGGTGGTGCGCACTTGATTGAGATTCTCGATTTCAGCCTCAATCTGGTGTGGGCGCTCGCTTCCGGCGTTCGCCAGCAACTCGTTGATCTCCTCGACTTCGTCTGTTTTAGCGATATTGTCTAAAACTCGGCCGACCTTGTAATAGTCTCCGCCCGTGGAATTTTGGAGGTCCTGCAGAATTTTGGTCCTTATATCGGATACCCCAGGTCGTTTGGGATCTTTCAAAACATCCATGCTGTCCATTCGGTTGGTGATGAAGAGCTCCAAGTCCTTCTCGTTGTACTCTCCGATACACATCTTGTCGATGCTAACGCCACCAGCTGCCGAAAGATACTCGAACAAATCTTGCTTTCCCGTCAACAAGATTCGCGTTCGCTTCAAGGATGCCTCTGTAAACTTCTGTAAAAGTTTGGTGAACAAGGCCACATTTTCCCCGAGTCCGTCAAGAACGATGAAGAAGTCAACGTCGAAATTTGTGCGTTCCTCATTCTCGAGCAGCAGTTGCGTCCACATATCAAGCGGCCCATTAAACCACTTAGATCTCTCGCAAATAGTAGCTACACTCTTCATGAAGGGCTCGTCGCCCATTGCGAGCTGGCACATTAAGCTGCTTGACATGACGTTGGCGTCGGCCGTCTGTGACCCGGACTTGGAGTCACTTTCAAAGAAATTGTGCGCAACAACGATTCTCGACCCCACCGATCCGATGGTCTTCAACTTCCGCAGGTGTAGGATAACATTAGATGCGAGAAGAGTTTTGCCAGAGCCCTCTTCCCCTTCCACACCGAGGATACGGCTGACATCCTCGGATCCCTGCAGCCAGGATTTGAAATGAGGATCTTCGAACAGCCATTCACCAGTGCCCTCGAGGATGTTTGACCTGTGGGTTTTCCATACCTTCTCCCAAGGCTCCGGAGTGTCGGTTTCGAGTAACGATCGATCGCAGTCCAAAGCATCGATGATGGCTAGTCTCCATTTGAGCAATTCTTGTTCTCGCTTCATCTGCGTCTTGTTTTCCAAGATGGTGTTATGCATCTTGCGAGTCAGAGTTAAGCCGTCTCTAGAGTTTGAGGCCGCTTCATTAGAAGACTTCCAAGTTTGGGCATCAACGAGGCCACGCTCCTTGTCGACGAGGTTCTTCATGCCTGCCAGGAGATCTTGCACGCCGTCGTCGTTAAGAAACAGCTGCTTCATAAAGGCAGCAAACTTGTGGCGTTTCAGTCTCATCTTGATGGAGCGATCGCAAATCTCGACAAAAAATTGAAGATGTTGGCAAGCAACCTTGGTGAGTTTCGCATCCATACCGGCTGCCGCATAATAAGTCAGGCGATCTAGGAACTCGGAGCATTTCTCAAGTAAAGAGGCCAAGCTTTCGAAGATGCCCTCGTATCCTTGCCAAGCTTGAATGACAAAGGTCAGGGCATTGTAGCATGTGTTCGCCGGTTGAAAGACCTGTATCTCGAGGTCAGGAGAGTTTGCAACGATATCTAGATACTGCTCACTTGTGATGCGCCATCTGCTACTATCCCACCAACTGTTTGGACACATTGAAGAGTTCGATTGAACGCGTTTCTGATGGTGCCGTACTTCTCAGCTGCCTTCTTGTCCGTAGCTTGAGCTTGGTCCAGGTAGGAAAGGACACTCTCGATACCTAGACCTTGCTTGATCTTGGACTTGTCGCCGCCAGCCATCTGAATGACGCGCTTCTCAACTTGTTCCCAGGTTTTGGTGATCTCATCATCATTGTCGGCGCCAAAGACTGGTGCCTCAACGGCAACAGCATCAGCTAGTGCCACCATTTTGGCTACCCGCCGTGCAAGTTGGACTGGAAGACTGAGCGCTAAAGCCCAGAACTCCAAAATTCACGCGATGAAAGTTTAAAGGTAAGTTGTCGATAAGCATAGATTCTTGGGCTTCAAGTCGACCATTGCGGGGACGAAATGTAAGCTGACGGCGAAACAGGGATTAGGACTTCTTTATGACTAATTTCGCTTGGTCTCAATAAAACTGCAGCCTGCTCACTCCGTGCCGCCTAGCCGCATCAGCTGAACTTGTCTGCTGAGCTTCTTCTTCACTCGAGATAGGGTAGTTCCAATCGTGACGGAGAGAGTTTCTTTCTATGAGGAAAGGCGACAAGAAGATTCGTGCTTTCTTTTGAGAGTTCTTGACTATTTTGCGGAATGTAGCACATGCTGCGTTTACGAGAGTTGGCAGTAATCTAATAGATTAGGTTCATGGTAACGTCGCTAAATCACAACCACAACTCAATAACTCATCTTCGCGAAATTTTGAAAATTAGGAAGATTTTCCGACGCATTTGACACGAGGTCCCCGTTACTTCTATAATGACAATAAATCACCTTAATCTTGACTTTACATACTTTCTTGCGTTTTCATTAGCGTTTTTATCGTCTGCCCTGTCAGATGGCTGTTAGAGCGCGATGTCTTGACATTATGCAAACATGGAATCCGGACGAAAAGCGAGGACAACCACCGTCACTTTCCATATATCACGCATCGAAATTACACTTTATCCATTAATAGGTGTGAGAAATTCAGCCCTTACATAGATGCCAGCTTATCTCTTTCTGCTTTAGAACAAATGTACTGTTTCATCTCCCTCGAAGAAAAGAAAACTCTAGGCCAGCACAACTGATTGAAGTTGTTTTCTTAGTTGCCTGGAGTGATTAGACCCTAAAACATATATGTGCTTTCCCATTAATGTCTAATTCGACACTAACCAAGGCAAATAATGTCTTTCTTTTGAGTGTTTTGAGTGGCAGACACGACATATGTTTGAAGCGTATCTGGGTGAAGCGTTGTCTTATCTATGTAGACCACCTGGGTACGAGCTGTGCACGAATGAACTAGGACCGATTTCTCAATTTGAGATTTAACAGAAATGAACAGCTCGTAGAGTCTGGGCACGTTCCTCAACTAGAACACCATGATTAACAACCGGCACATTCGAAAATGGGTTCCTTATACAGTTGTTCGAACATCTGCCTGCCTGGGGAAGAAAAGTCATTGTAACGCGTCCCTTACTTTCTGACATAACTTTGCAAGGGACTTTTTCGATACGGATGTAACTTGACGATATCCGATTTCACGCGAAATGTTCCGATAGAACGAATACTTGCGAACAACTTATGGGGGTGATCTTAGACCTAGTCTCTGGTTGACACCTTGCGACTTTCGAATAAGCGCATGAAACTCTAGAAACAGATAGAAATAGTACAACAGGAATCGGCAGGCAGATTCGCGTAGGTAGTGGCTTAAAAGCTAGATGGGACGGTATATTATCGATTAGAATCTCATTGTTTTAAGGGTATTGTATGCACACCACTCATACTGTCTTCGATCTCTTTTTCGATGGCAATGAGGCCAAAAGCGTTCCCCCTGTCCTGTGAAGATCAGGTAGGCCTCACCTACGTGTAAATATACAGGATTGACTTCTGAAAGTTTCTACCTCCGTTATCTTACATTGATCGTAACCGTAAGGATCGTAGCCCTAAGGCTTGTCTCCAGACTTCAAATCTGTTCAAAGTAAGTCAATGAGAAGGCGCAGGTCAAGTGTTATGCTACAGGCAATATGTGGATTTTGCGTTACTGAGGTCAAGAGAGTATCAATGCGGTGATCAACTACGCACCCGAGGAGAACTAAAAAGACAGCAACATGCAATTAACTCGACTCTCTGGCTCTAACGCTATCAGTACAATCTTGCCAATCTATACGTTTCAAATAAGCACATTCAATTACCGCAATCATGATCATACCAAGCCCAAGACCCATCCAGACGCCGTTCAATTCCATGCGCAACGAGCCCAGCTCTAGCCAAATTGCCAACGGCACAGCGATCAAGTAGTTGACACCGAAAACGACCCAAGCGGCTATGGACTGGCGGCCGAGTCCACGAAGCACGCCGTTACATCCGCAAATAATAGCATCAATGACTTGGAAAGCACCTACTGCCAGCATCGCATTGCTCGCAATCTCATTGACGAGAGGATCTTCGGAGAAAATGGCGCCCAGATGGTTACGTAGGGAAAACAGAAACACCCCGTCGAAAACGCCAACAGCCATGAAAACGAGAGCGTAGAGTAAGACGGCTCGGCGAGCATCCGTCACGAGCCCAGCTCCGATCAGGTGGCCGATGCGAGTACTCACAGCAACACTGACAGAGAAGGGGATGTGCCACTGGACAACCGAGCAGGTCGTCAATATCGTCTGCGCTGCTAAATGCATAGTATCGACGTAAGATGTACTAAACGTCAAGATCTCAAACGCAGCCCACTCGCCCAGGGTAAGAGCTGATCCGGCGACAGAGAGTCGAAGCATGGGACCCCATCCTTGGAAGACACGGCGCGAGATGCCGGGCCAGCACCGGTGAGTCCACCTCTTGAACAGCACGATGTACAGCAAAAGGAGAATCGGCCGTAGGTCGTTCGCGATAGCAGCCCCCAAGGCGGCGCCGTCGAGTCCCCATCCAATTTTGAGAGCGAACAGCCAGCTGAGAAACGCATTGATCGGAGCGCAAATAATGAGGATGGTCATGCCCGTCTTGAAATCTCCCTGGGCCTGGAGGAAACGCTTTCCAGCCTCAAAACAGGCGTATCCAGGAAGTCCGATGAGACTGATCCGCAAGAAAGAGCCAGCTTTCAAAGCCAAGTGACGTTGACGAACGAAGAGGGACAAGATCGACCCGGAACATAGCCAGATAGCGCCGATAGGGACTGATGCGAGAGCCATCAATAAGATCATACGCTGCACATAGAGCCCAACCCTCTTAACATCGCCCGAACCGTAAGCCTGTGCACAGAGGGTGTCGAGAGCCGTCGCCATCCCCTCAAATATGGCGAAGCCTACGATGTTACTTGTCGTAACGCCCAGGCTCGCGGCGGCGAGATCATCGGTGCTGAGTTGTCCGGCGACGATGGTGGTGACGACACTGAAGGAGTATTGGAGGAGATATGTGGCGATCAGGGGGAGAGAATAGGAGAGCAACAGCCGGAGCTCCCACACCCAGCTCTCGCGCTCGAGCTTGGAATCATAGCCATCCCTCTCGGGATCAGACAAGAGCGGCGCCGTCTCGCCGAGGGGGTCATCGTCGGAGTCTTCCATGGCGTGGACTAGGAAACAGAAAAGGAAGTTTCTTGTTTCAGGCGGAATCCCGCACCGGGGACGAGAATTGGACGATGACCAAAAACTCAAGAATTTGGAGCCTAGCCGGCCTCAGTTGGAAAAAGCAGCGAGCGCGACGATGAACGTCGCATTGTTGGGGCACGACAAGTCGCACAAGATGTACGCAGATGTTACTAGGCGACCTAATGTCAGGCCATAGATTCATGCCCAAGGATGCAAGCCCACAGACTAACACTTGCCGAGTGCTACACTATTGCTACTCTTGCATTTGTTATCAACCTAGTAAACAGGCGAAAGCAAGTCGTGTGCCGTTTACCGTACGTGTGTCGTCTTAACCAACCCAGCGTCGCATCTATCCTCACATATTCCGTAAATTTGCTTTTTCCTTAAATCCCTCGTACGATCTCCCCTTTGCTCCACTGCCCCAGACTAGACCACAGACGCGACTGCGGGAGAGTGACCTAACAAAGGCAGCTTGCCATCCTCCCGTAGCAGTTCAAGCGGAATAATGGAGACGACTGGTGATGAGCTCAACCCTGAATCCTGGGAGGCCCCTCGGTGGGTCAAAGGCCTCGTGGACTCCCGGAGACGATCGAATGTCGAGTTGCTTGCGAACCAGGTCCGGCCGATCCTGGTCTGGAGAAGAGCCTAGGTATTCAGGTGGGAGTCGAGGATCGGAGGGGTTGAGTGTCCGATGTCAGCAGTAAGGATTAAGAGGGAACGTAGCGGGTTTATCAAGGTTGAGAATTGATTTCGATTCGACGATAGCATTGACGACATGTTTAGTGCTACGCGAGTACAGCACTATGTACCCATGTAGAAATTCGTATTACATACGGGGTAACACGGCAGAGACGGCCGAGCTTGGCACTGATGCTCTAGGGCGAGAAAACACTGATTAATACTTGTTGAACCTGTAGATAATTAATTGATCTTGCTTGCGGCATTTACCCCTCTCTAAGGGCTGCTTTAAGTATCCTAACTATATTAGTCTACTTTTAATTTTAAGATTATATAATATAGCTTATTTTCCAGATTTAGGCTATAAAACCTAATATATATTATAGCTTAAGTTTAATATATCTTTTTAAATTAAGCTCTATTTAAAGAGATTTAAATAAATTATATATAATTTATTTATAATATTTATTTTATATTAGTTATAATTAATAGATCTTTTTATAAAATAAGAGAAAAATAAGTGCTAATAAGATATCTTTCTTAAAATAGTTTAAATATAAGATTTTAAATAGTAAATATCCTCTTTATTTACTTCTATAGTAGTCTAAGTAATTATTAAGCAGTAAAGAGTATTAATAAGTTTAAGAAAAATAAGTGCTAATAAGATATCTTTCTTAAAATAGTTTAAATATAAGATTTTATAAGAATATAGTAATTAAAGAGGGCTATTTACTTATATTATTACTTGCCTAATAATTTAGCTATAAAAATATTAGGCTTTTAATATAAGTTTTAAATAATTCTTCTTAAAAATTATTTTAAATATAAGATTTTAAAAGAATATAATAATTAAAGGGATTTAAACCTCTTATTATCCCCTAATTAATAAAAATATAATATATTTAAGAATAAACTTATTAAAAGATAATATATTAGTAATACTTTATAACTTTTAGAAATTTAGAATTCTATTAATTATAAACTATTATCCTTATTTATTATAAATAGTAATCTAATATTTAATCTTTATATAACTACTTATTTTAAATATTAAGGCAATTTATTATATTTATAATAAGATTTAAAATANTAACTTTTTTACTTAATAAAAAGAAATATCTTAATATATAATAAATATAATAAATACTAATTTAAAAACTAGTAACTTTAATAATCTAATATAATAAGAAGTAAGAGTAGCTTAAGTATTTATTATTAAAAGAACTATACTTTATTAGTTAAACTTCTTTATTAAAGCTTCTATTATTATAAGTAAACTAATAATACTTTATAAGATTTATAATAAAATACTTACCTATCTAGTCTAAAAATTAGCAGAAATAAATTCTCTTAATAAATATTAGACTATAGTTATTTATATAAGAAATATTAAGAAATTACTAGCTAATAAAGCTACTAGGTCCTATGCCACCGCATAAATGCTGCCATAAGGGGGCGCAAAGCTTAAAGAGACTTATGACTTTTTTTTCTTTTTTTTCTATATAGGAAGGTTATATAAAGTCCCTCTAGGGGCCCTGCTAGTAGCTGCCTATAGCAAGCTCCCGCCTGCGGCGGATATATAGTATCTTATAATATTAGTATCTTATAATATTAGTATCTTATAATATTAGTATCTTATAATATTATCTACTTTAGACTCCAGGTATTAAAAACCAGTAAATATAGGATATAATTAAATAGTTAGTTTATATAGTTAGAGGAGGTGATGACCTGGTCTCTAATAACTCTGATTTATTAGTAGGGGATATATATAATATATATTAGTAAGACCTATTAGGTGTATATATAATTAAGATATATAGAGATAGATTATTATATACTTATTATATATTTATATCTCACTTAATTATATATAAGTATAGTCTAATAGACTATAAGAAAGGAGTATTCCCTATAGATAGTAGTGGCATAGTTATGTATTATTATAAGTGAATTACTTAGCCTAATATAGTATATAAAGAGACTTTATTCTAGTTATTTAGAAGAGGAGGGAGCTTTTATACTATAATATAACTTCTATTATATATAATCATAACTAAAACTAGTATTAGAATGCCTAAGGCGTCCCTATCTATATAGACAGTATAGTAACCCTAGCAGTCCTAAGGTTTTATATAAGAGACTAGTATATACTATAATATATAGCTAATAATTAATAAGTACTAACCCTAGAGTGCCTCTATCACCTAATAACAGTACTATTTCCTATAAAGTAATAGAGAGCTGCTTATACCCTATTAATAGACCCCCTAACTCCTATTATACTATATACCAAGCCGCATATAGCTATATAAATTTAAGCTATGCAATATTTACCTCAGGAGCAGCTAGTAGTTATATAGATATTGCTATATAGATACTAAGTTAAAGGAGAGTAGTATATTAAGTATCTTAATAGTATAGTCTGGTAATAATAATAGTATAATAATCCAGATATTACTCTAGTATAGATTAATAATTAATTTTAAGAGCTGGATTCTTTATATTATGCTAGGAATATTAGTTATCCGGGCTTAGTTTAGCTAATAGCTATTATAAGGATGACTTTAGGCCTACTTACTATTCAGGTAATAGAGAGATTAGGGATATATATATATGCTATAGATGCGAATAGGTATATGCAGTGGATATAGCAGGGAACCTAGTAATACTATTATATATCTTAAAATGAATAATAGTATTAGATACTTACTATTCCTTTATATTATAAACTTATAAGACCTATATAAGTATGAGATTAATAAATATTAATTATAATTAAATAGTTAGTTCACCTAACTAAATAGGCTAATGCTTAATAAAGATAAATCCTATGCTCCTAAATATTATTACTAGCCTTATTTATCTTAGAAACTAAGATCTTCTATATATTAGTACTATGCACTAGCTACTTTAAAGTTATATAAGAATAACTCTAGCTATTAAGATAACTAATCTCTTTAGACTCTGTCTTTTAAGCTTCTAAAACTACTAATACTTTAGTAAGAGGTATATTAAAAGCTCTAGTCCTAATGCTATATGCCTTAAACTAATACCCCGGGAGATGCCGCTATTTATAATATAAATTGTCTGCTTAAATATAATTATTGCAACTCCCCTTTTTATATCCTTAGATAGAGATATAAGTATAAAATAGGTAGAGAAGGTACTTATTATTATAAGTTATATATAAAGTATAGGATTTAATATAGTAGCGGCATATAATAGGGTTCTATTAGCTATAGAAAGTGATAAATAAGGCATATAAGTGCTTAGGGCGACTGCCTAACTTATTATAGAACTAGCCTTATAAGTAGGTAATATTAGTAGTAAGAAATATCTAATTAGGCAAGTTATTTATATAATAAGGAAACTCTAAGAGAAAGTGATAATTACTATAGGTAAAGTTTTATTAGAAGTTTACTATAGCTAATAGATAACTAATAAAGGCAAGTTTAATATAAATAGGCTCTCTATAATAACTAAGTGCTATATTACTATAGAGCTAAATATTAAATATTCTTTTAAGTCTTATAACTTAGTAAGCCTCCTCCTCTATCTTAGGGTTATATATCTAATTGCATTTATGCTATATAGTATAGGTTAACTGCTTAAATATAATATAGTTAATACTATATTTAGAGAAATATCTGATATTAATAAGCTAAATATAGGCAACTTAATCTAATACTTCGAGGGCATTAATAATATTAGGCTTTAAGAATAATATATTAAGCATATAAGTAAAGAAGCTTAAGAAGGTTTAAGAGCAAATAAGAGGTTGCTAAGAAGTAAGGAGAGTATTAAGGTTTATTTTAAAGGAGATAAGAATTAAAATAAGTATTTAAAAGAGAGAAAACAAGTAAGGGAAAAGAGAGGAAGTGAGTATAAAGAAAGAGGCAGTTATATAGCTTTAATACTATAGTAATTCACTTATATTAGGGAAAAGCCTTAGGTACTAATGCTATCTTAATATCTATAAAGAGAGGCTCTTTATATGCATTAAGGCTTTAGCTTTTTCTTTTCTTTAAATATCTTAGGAATACTATAGCCTTAGGAGTAAAATTATTTATAGAAACTCTTTATTAGCTGCACTACCCTTAATAACTCTATATATATTCCCCCTTACTCTTAGATACTCTATTCTCCCTTAACTACTAATCTCTGCTTTAAATAATAAACTCTTGCTTTTAATTATTTAATTAATATATATTCTCTCTAATAGTAAGAAGCCTAATTATAAATATAGGCAGAAGCTGCGATTTACTTACTAGGCTAACCCTAAGATAGCTATTAACTATAAGTTAATACTCTAATATTACCTTATACCTCTAAGCTATAAATAATTATAGTGAAGTATAATAGCATTTTATTTAATTATTATACTAGAAACCTTTATTTCCCCTATAAATAATATTAGTAAGCTACTAAAAGGCTAGGTAGCTAGTAAGAATAGAGAGTGCCTTTTCTATTATAAGTCTAAAGCTGATTTTGCCGCTCCTATTAATAAAGTCTTTATAAAGCATCTAATCTAAATATAAGAATAAATAAACTAGAACTTTACTTAATTAAATTAATAATAAATCTATATTAAAGCTAGTAGAGAAGAGTTGCGGTTTCTTGTGAATATAGTACCTTTTTAAGTTATGTTTAATTAATATAATAATAGTATTTATAATTAGCTATTTTAGATCTAATACTATAAAGATACTTAGGGTCTTATATAAGTAATAAATAAGTATAAGTAAGTAATAAACTTTAGCCTATAGCCCTTTATTAGTATAGTTATATATAGTATAGAGGAGCATATTACCTTTATATAAAGCCTGCTATTAATTAATAGAATACCTATAAGTTTTTAGTATAAGGATAGTTAACCTATTCTAAAAGATTAATAGAAGGCTAATTATAGTATAGAGATAGGCTTTAAGAATACCCTAGTAATTAAGAAAGCTATATATAAGAAATGATTCTTTATTAATATAGTTAACTTTATAGAGGAATATTAAGCTAGCTTTATTTAGAACTGAGTGCTTAGAGTACTTATTATATATAATATTAGCTCTAGTAAGCGTTTAGACTGATTTAAGAAGATTGCTCTTATCTAGTGAAGCTTCCTAATTACTTTTAAGATGCCCTATATATTTAATGCTTACTTAATACTAGTTATAGTATAACTAGAGGTATAAAAATGCGGGTATCTAGCACTTATATCCCTATAGACTAATATAAGAAGCCTAATAGGGTGTATACTAGCCTAAGTCACTTTAATTACTAGTGCTAAAGATATCTTATTTAGGAGCAGGTATAGATTAGTAATAAGGAGACTAATATAAGAGCCAGCACTACTATTCTATAATTAAGCTTAGGCTTTATATAATATAGTTAGAATTTCTTAGTCTTAGTATATAGGATATACCCTATAGTTTCTAATAATAATTGCCCTAAATAAACTTAATATTATAAGCTATTTCTATACTAAGGCTACTATATAAGTAGGGATAGAGATCTAGGGCGAGGTTAATATAAGACGCTTTCTTATATCTGACCTATATAAGAGATACTAATTAGGCTTTTATAGGGGTATTTACTAGCTTTACTTGCTATATTGTGATCTTACTAATATCTCACCCTTTTAACTTATTAACTAAGACTTTATAGAGTGTTGCGAAGGGCACTAGTATTATATAATTAAGAAAGCATTGCCTCAGGCCAGATTTATAGATATCAAGTTACTTTTAGAGGTCTTAAGAGCTTAATAAGACTGCGGCTTTTAAGCTATAGGTCACCTGCTTAAATAGGCTGCATTATAATCCCCTTTAGTATTAGTCTTATTACTAAAGTTGCTAAAGTTCACTCTTATTTTATAATTCCTTCTATTAAATAACTTATATTATAAGTCTAATATTAAGGTATTATATTAAAAGGCTTTATAGACTTTAATAAATATAGCTTTTTAAGATTTAAACTAAGCTTTAATATACTCTCTCTCTAAGTCTATAGGCATTAGTAAAGCCTAAGCTATATTATATAGTAGCAAGGCAAGCTTGCCTATTACTGCTTATTTGCCAGAGGTCTATTAGGATATAAGAACTAATTAACTAAGTATATTAGTAAATAAACTGGCGGAAGCCTTTATATTTACTTAAAGATTAGCTTAATAAATGCATAAGATACTATAGAAGACTAAGCAAGTTCTAGATATAGATAACTTAACCGCTACGGTTAAGAGGCATTCTCTGCCTATATTGCTAGTACCTCGCCTAATATAACTTTTAAAATGCCCTAAGTAGCTGCTATTAGAGGGTAATATTAGTCGCGAAGTTTAGTAGGAGAACTTAAATAAATAGGTAGCTAATATGCAAACTATAGGATTAATACCTATAGATAACTCTAGTATATTATAAACTGGCGTTTATATTAAACCTTAACTAAGGATTACTAGGGGTAAGGAGATAGATATCTTTAATAGATATAGAGGTTACTATAACCTGGATCTCTTTAAGAGCATAGTAGGAAAGAAGATAATAGTGAATACTATAATATAGCTTTATCTTTCTTAAGTTAAAGGAAGAAGAATAATAATAGTTATTAAAAAGTAAGATATAATAGAGCTGTTATAGGTTACCTTTATCCTAAATAGGCTTATTACTAAAGGTTAGTAGAATATTCTACTAAGTAAAGTATATAATTTATTTTAACCCTATACTATGCAAGAAAAGTCTTAGGAGAATAGGGCGTGTAATAAAGAGGCAAGATAGAAGTAAGACTTATATAAAGATATAGATATATTAAGTTTGCTTGCTATAAAGAGGTTCTAGAGTTGCGGTAGTTATTAGGCTTAGTAGGGGATATACTTAGGGAATTAATATTAGTATTCTCCTCTAACTAATAACTAATCTTTCTTATCTAACTATTTAATCCAGACTAAATATATCTTTTAGCCAAGTGATATATTCTTATTAATATTATAAGTATAATAAGTTAAGTTTGCTTTTAGAGAAGATTAATAATTATAAGAAATACTTCTAGAATTAATATTAGCATTTCTATCTAATAAACTTTAGAAATTTCTTATCTAACTATTTAATCTAGACAGAGTCTATTTTATTATTAAGGCCTTTTACTTTATATAAAGGTTTCTATAATACTATACTTAACTTATAATAATTTAATTATTTAATTTAATATTAATTTAAGTCTAAGCAACTTTAACTTAAATTATTTAATTTATATATAGAGAGTAGTATATCTTCTCTTCTTAATATAAGTATATTAGTTTTTAACTATATAAAAAAAAAGATAGAGTATTTTACCTAAGATACTTAGGATAGGAATTAAACCCTAACCTTTGCAAATTTCTTACTTTATACTTATATATAGATATAAGGTATTATAATATTATCACAAGTAATGCATAAAGCCCTGTTCTTATATAAATTTAGGTTTATAATATTCTTAATTAATTAAAATAGCAAAAGAATAGTATTAAGCCTAGGAATTATATGCGGTTTATAGGGCATAAATATAATAGAGCTAGATCTGTTAACCTAGTCACCCCGAATTATAGTACTAATTCCTGGACTATTATTTACTAATAGAATATACCTATAGCCTATAAATAAGAAGATTAGTTCCTTAAGAATAGGCAAGGGAACCTAAAATCAGCTATAATACCTAAATATAGCAAGGGACCTAAGGGGCAGCTTAAAGTCAGATATAGTTATTATAGTAAGGCTGCCCTCTTAATTACTAGACTATACTATCTCTATAATATATTTATTTATATTAGGTGCTAAAGTTAATATATTTAGGGTATATAAGACTATTAGTAATAAGAGAGTGGTCTAGTAGTAATATATATATTTGCCTATAGAATTGACTAATTACTAATATAAAAGGGTATAGTGAGGGTAATATATATAAATTATAAACTAATATATAAAGAAGGAGGAGTAAATTAAAGCCGAGGTAACTTGTATTCTAATATAGCCTTAGGGTTTTTATAGCCTTATAATAAAATAACATATCTTCCTATTAAATACTTAACTTATAGGCATAAGGTCTTATTTCTGCAGCAAATAGTATTAACCTCTCTAGTATTTAACCTGGTATCTAACCTTATTATAATATTACTAAGGTTAAATATAGCATTAAATATAATACCCTTAAGGGTCTTTACCTATAAGACTATTATATAGCTGAGTCCTGCCTAGAAGTTATATTATAAGATATCTATAACTGCCCTATCTAGTATTATGCCTTATACTTTATATATAGTAATACTATATATAATTATAAGAGGGAATTGTATATAAGTGTATATTATTATGCCCTTTATAAAGTCTTAAGAAGATTAAAAGATAGGTATAATCTTTACTATTATAGAATTATTAAAGTACTTAAGTCTATTATACTTATTAAACTATATTAGTATAACTATAAGGGGTTTAGAGTGAGGATCTATAACTATAATATCCTATATAAAGTTATAGATATTACTAAGAGCACTATTAATTAAGCTAACTAAAGTCCAGATATTTTTAGTTAATATTATATATATACTGATGCATATTAGCAGCTTATTATACAAGTTACTAGCAGTTATAGAGTCTGCTTCTATAGCATTGGATTCTTAGTTTAATATAACTGCCTATATATAGGGGACTTAGAGATACTTTATATAGTTTATATTATACTCTCTTACTTATATATTTATTAAATATATATATATATTATATTATTAAAGGCTATAACCTTTAAAGGAGTTAATAATACTTAAGCTTAAGTATAGAGTAGCTTTTAATTATTAATAAAAAGCTTATTATTATAAAGTTCTTATAATATAATTTTAAAGCCTGCCTAATTATTATCTTATTATTATATAACTTACTAAAGAATAATAATTTAGTTAAACTTTATATAAATATTATAGCTCTTAATATTAAGTAGTATAATAAGTAATAAATAGTTATAAAGAGCTTGCTTTATTATTAGAGAAAGTTAGAAGAAGTCTTTAAAAAAAAAGTATATTATAGCTACTAAAAAGAAAGTCTTAATATATAAAAAAGATATTTTATAAATAATTATTAATATAACTTAGTATATAAAAGCTAATTATTAACTTCTTATTAATAATAAGATATTATATATTATAGAGCTTAAATTAAAGATTACTTTTTATTATATTATTAAGAGGTTATAGCTTAATAATTAGCTTAAATATAGAAAGATATAGTAAGAAATAAAGAGTTACTTTAGTAATTATATTAGCTATAATACTAATAGAAGCTATCTTTATTATAATAAATCTGCTTAAAGTAAATTACTAAAGGCAAGCTATAATAGTATAAATAAGAAAAGACTTCTTAATACTATCTTAGCTATTTATTTAAAGAAGAAGCTACTTAGGATTTAATATATTAGAGTTAAGAGTATTCTTAAAGTATTAGGTAAAGAGATTAAAGACTAAGTATTACTTAGTATTAAAGTATTTTAAGGAGATATAAGAGATATTATTTATATTCTTACTTAAGAATACCTTCTTATATTATACTTAATATTTATAGCTAATATTAAGTAAGTTAGGGTATTTATTAAAGTATAATAACTATATATATTATAAGTTAATATTATAGTTTCTAATTATCTTAAGCTCTTTAGTATTTAAGCTAGGCTATAGTAGTTATTTTATAAGATTATTCTAATTTTCTATAATAAGGTTATTATTATTAAATATATTCTTATTTTTAAAGTTATTTAGGACTTTTAGAGAGAGTTTACTATAGTAGTTATCTAAATAAATATTATAATACTTATTTATATAATATTAGTATTTATTTTTAATTATTTTAAAAAGTATATTTTTAATATCTAAGAGCTTCTTTAATAAAATATAAGTATAATATAATATTAGTCTTACCTAATAGTAGTCTTTATATTCTTAATATTATAGGCTTAACTTATATTATAAAAAGTACAAGATAATATAAGTCTTTATATAAAAATAGGGTCTTTAAGGGACTTAATTAAAGTTAACTATTATAAAAAACTTAAATAGTAATAGTATAGCTTATTACTTATTATAACTTAAATACTTTTAATAAAGTATATATATAAGCTAAAGACTCTATATATTAATAGCTGCGGTCTGCTCTTATTATTAAAGTTAGTAATTAAATATAAGTAAGATATATAAGCTTTTATATAATAGAAGGTTAAAAAGAAAGTAGCTTATCTTTATTATAGACTAATCTCTTTTAAAAACTAGCTTATTTATAAATCTTAAGATAAGGCTTATAAGTAAGTATATATTACTAATTAATAGAAGCACTTTTATAATAATATTATAATAACTTTAGGTTTTTATCTTAGCTTTATTATAATACTTTATAATATAATTAATAATAATATAAATAGAGATATATAATAAGATATTATAGTTTGCTTATTACTTAAGTATAAGAGTTTTATTATAATTAGTAAGAGAGTTATTATTATAAGTGCTATTATAAAGAAAATAATAGTAATTAAGTTATTAAGTAATATATATTTTATTATATTAATTCCTAAAGTAATAGAATTTATAAAATTACTTTTCTAAAAGACTATTATTATTAAGATAATACTATTATTTATAATAGGTATTAGTATATTAATAATATTAAATATAAGTAATAATCTCTAAAAGTTCTTAAAATATTAGGAGGTTGCTTATCTTAATAAGAGAATTAGTATTATCTACTTATACCTGCTATAAGAGTTTTAAATTATATATAGTAACTTTATCTTTTTAAAACTTAATAAAATTTATCTTAGCTTTATTATTTAAAAGATTAGTTAATAGTATATTCTCTATTTAAAAGAGGCTATAAGTATAAGTGCTTTCTTATACTTACTACTTATAGTAAAACTAGTAATTAATAACTTTAAACTTAAATATAATTACTTTTTTAATAAAGCTAGTATACTATTTATAAAAGTAATATACTATAATATAGGGATTCTTATAGAGGTTGCGGCTAGTAATAGTAAGATATTAATAATAACCTATAAATTACTATTTAATATAGCGCAGAAAGTGCTTTTATAATAACTTTTAATATAAGTCTATTATAAATATTATTATAAAGGTATTAAGATATCTTAGATCTTAAATAATAAAGAAAAGCTTAGTTTTATAATCTTTCTAATAAGTATAACTATCTCTAAAAGTATTAGAGTATTTTATAATAAAATTAAGTAATATTTAAAACTTAGTAGTATTACTTTTAAATATAATATAAATATCTTAAATCTTAATTAGAAACTAGTTACTAATATATTTAATATAATAAGAGCTTTAAGAGTTAACTTATACCTTTATAAGTATATTAAAATATATATATTAAAAGTATAGGTATCTTATAAATTAGCTATTATACTATTTTAAGGCATATTTAAGATATTTATTATAAGTAATAGTATATTATTAAAGAGTAATAAAGTCTTTTTTATTATTTAAATATAATATTAGAAAAATAAGAGAGAGAAGGGCTTATAAGTAATTAAACTTACTTAGAGATATTAATTAAATATCTAGCAATTTTAAATAAGGCTACAGAGTAAGATAAAGAGATATTTACTTTATAAATATAGTAGGGTTATTATTTAATTAATTATAAAGAGTATTAAAATCAGCTTGCTTAATAATAATATTAGATATAGCTGCCTTATTAAAGTTATTATTAATAGGGATATTATTATTACTAATATAATTCTTAATATTAATATTAGTAGTATCTTTATAAAAAAAACTAAATAATAATATTATTATTTTTAAGTAATTAACTAAGGTAAGTCTTATTAACTAAGATATTATAATACTTAGTATAATATTCTTTTAAATATATAAGCTAAATATAAATATAATCTTAGCAGACTTAGAACTAGCTTTAAAATTATTATATTATATATAATTAATCTATAATATTATATAGCTATAGGATAATAATATTAANGNTTAGCAGCAAAAGAGATAGTTATATATATATATTACTAATATTATATAAGAAGTTAATTATATAACTCTAATACTTATATTACTAGCTATAATATTAAAAAGCCTAAATATAAATATATACTTAGGTAATAAGTATCTCTTCTATTTATAATAATTCTAATAGTTTTATAAGTATATTACTAAAGTCTAAGTTATTCTTATAAGAATAGAAGAAGGGTATATCTTATAGTATACTAGAATTATACTAAAGACACTTATAATATATATCTTTAGTTATATATATATTAAACTACTAATAGTTATAATATAAGTAATGCTTTATAGAGTCTTTATTAAGCTTCTTTAACTATTTCTATAGTAAGGTATTATTAGTATTAATAATTACTAAGTTCTATAAATCTCCTATAAATTATAATAATAGTTTAAGAACTATAAGTTAAGAAGTCTCTAATATAAGAGAGGGGATTTATAATAATTTAAAGAAGGCAGAGTTAAGAGAAGGCAGTAATAAGTAATTATTAGAGTTATATAATAATACTAGGGTTCTTGCCTTAAAGATGCAATAGTTAATATAGTAATTAATCTTATTACTAGTAATTATAAAGAACTGTTTCTTAATATAGAAGAAGCTATACTTTAGGCATATTTATTACTTATTATTAGTATTAAAGTTATTATTATATAATCTGCTATAATAATAATATAGGCTAAAGAGGGGATTATAATTATTTAAATTCTAAGTAAAATCGCATTACTTATAAATAAAGAAGTTATTATCTTTATTTTAATTATCTAATATAATATCTTAAGTAGGCTTAGTATTTTTAGAATTAGATAGTAATAATTAAGATATAGTTAGGGTATTAAAGAGTTTAATACTATCTTATCTTATAGTATAATATTAATAATAAATTATAGCTTATTTAAAGTTAATAATTATAGGTTATTAGATAGGAGTAATAATACTATCTATTATATATATATAGCTACTTTTCTTAAACTCTCTTATAAGTTAATTTTATAGTAAAAGAAGAGCAGCCCTAAGTATAGGGCAATATAAGTATAGTTATATATTAGAGTGGAGGGGATTTCTTATTATTATAGCCGCAGTCTTAGGCATAATATAATATAAGAGTTAGAATATGTTAGAGTAGAAGAGGGTTCTTATTATTATATTATAAGCTATATAGATATAAGTTATTATAAATAAGGTTCTTATTATTATACTATAAGCCAGATAAGTATAGGCTAATAAGGTTATAAAAGTCCGCTAAAATACATAAGTTATTATTATTTAAAGGAAGATAAATAATACTTATATACTTAGGATATATTATTATATAAGGCTGCATTTTATACCTATTTTTTCTAATAATTAAAGCATTTTAATATATACTTAGAGGCAGTCTTAAGGCTAATAAACTGATTTAATAGCTTAGTCTGCTTATAATAACTATATTTATATTATATATTAGGTTATTAATTAAGTTTATTAAGTAAAAGAGGCATATTTAGTAGGAGAGGCGCGGCCTTATTAGCCCTATTTTATATTATAGAAGGATATATCTCTCTTATATTTAAGTTTGCCTTAGCTACTTCTAGTATTATATTAAATAGCTAGATAGTTAAAGTAGGTTAGGATTAAATAGTTAGATATGCTAGAAAACTTATATTATATATATTAGTAGTATTATTATTATTTTAGAGATAAAGAAGAATATTTTAAGAGTGAATTTATTATATTATTATTATTAATTATATATATATATAACTAGCCTCGCATATAGCTAGCTTAAGATGCATTAAGAGAGTGGTCTGTGCTATTTTTTAGCATCTTTCTATATAAAGAAGTTAAGCCTACTATTTAATTAATTAATTAGGAAAAATTGCAAAAAGTAGCTAATTGCCACACTACTAAGGGCTCTGTGGCTAGTGATTGTGATAGCTTTGCACTCTTAGCGCTAAATCAAACCTTATATAAAGGAAGCAAAGCTTATATAAAGCTATACTAATACTGCGTATGTATCTCTTCTTCTTAGTTTAAGCTTTGCTTAATAATTAAAGTTGCCCGTCCAATCTAGCTAACCGACGTCTATCTGAGAGCTTGGGTTAACTCGATGATGTTGCCGCTAGTGAAGACGACATCTGCCGCGGATCCGTTGGTGTATTTTGCGATCTGTCTCTGTTCGCAGCTGGATTCACCACACTAGAAACGGAGTTAAATGCAGGAGATATTAGAGATATTAGTTAGAGCTCAGGTTTCTTTGGCTTGAGAATCTATAGGTTGGCCAGCCGCTTTCTGAAGTTGATCTGAAAAATGGCCTATGATATCGGTAGTCTATCCGCCCTCAGCAGTTATGTTGACTCTCTGCATGATGGCCATTTTTGACTGTACTGTTGAACCAAGCTTAAGAGACATAATATCAAGTCGGTTTGAATTGCCTGTGTACTTTCACTGGCTTGGGCGTTTGGCCCACTCGATTCTTGTCCCGGCCTGTGGTGCGCATCGCTGACCCCTTACTCCTTTCCGGACCCAACTCAATCGTTCGACCACCTACCATGCTTGGGTACCTTACCTGAGTTAGCTACTAGTACTAGTACTATTATTACCTCATTTATATCAACCATTCTATTTCTCAGTAGTACCTCATTCATGACGCTTTTAGAAATGGCGAATGCAAGACTGTATTCGGCTTTTGACCAGTCCTGAAAGAGACCACCTCTCCTCTCTTACCCCCGTTCCATATCTTATTCAAGCTGCCGTCAAATATTCACCAAGGTAAGCAAACAGATCTAGCACGGAATTGGATGGCGAAAGCCTCGAAAGAACGGCAGAAGATACATGGCTAGACCTAAGATCCGTACTTACGAAAAAGCAGTCTCTATAAACTTTCCCGAAGCAAAGTCTGAAGCAACCCGTGGACTGATACCCACCCTGATAGCTTAGGCATTGGTTCCCCATATATAACGCGTTAGATCTCAACACTGGGCGTGTGTTGCAGACACCTGTGAGGCCGGTCCGGATTTGAGACTACTGCCAGCTGTCGACGCGTCAAAATGAGGGCTTGACTGCAAATCACGGTTATTAAAAAGACCAATTACAATTTTCTTTCTTTCACAGCGCCGCTTGCTTCACTTTTCACAATTAAACCTGCGACACAATCCACAAGTAATCAATCGCCATCCTCCAACCACCATCATGGGCCTCCTGCTCTTCGTCGATCCGGCCTACAAGAACCATCCTGTGAACAAGAAGACTCCGAGTGCTCCAGAGGCGAACCCTGTCCGTGGCTTGGATCGTCATCACCAGTCTGTGGGCGATTCCTCCATCTGGGATAACAACCCAGGCCTCTTCGCCTTCGATTCTTCCTCCGCCACCGCTGTCCCTCTCTCCAGTGAGCAGAGAGCAGCACATGCTGGTAAGCATCCCTCAACTGCGATTATCTCTACTCAATACTCCGCATGAGACTCATATACCTGGTTTATAGCATTGGATGAATCGAGCGAATTACGGGTAAGTGCTCTCTCCCATGTGGCCTTTGGCCCCCCATGACTCCAAATCTTCTTTCGCGCAATGTGATCCCCCCCGTCCACGTTAAGGGAAATCCCTTTATTGCTGTACTGTACACTAAACACATTACGTCTCATTAGGAAGTGCTCAATCGGATGGACATTCGGGCCGGTACAGCTGCTCTATGGGATGCGGAGTATCAATGGCTCCTGAGAACTATTGAGCGGAACAGGTCTACATAATGGATGTACGAGCACACTGGTGGCGAGTTTAAAGGAAGTAAAAGGGGAAAGCTGTAAAGAGGTCGAGTTGGTTCCAAACATTTGTCTCTACGCTTGATAGATGAAGCTGCCAGTGTGTAACATACTAGCAAACCACGTTTTACAACAGCAACATGCCTCCGCCATCATCACAAAGACGGCATCCTTCAGTGTTCTCCATGCTAAATCACCATGAATCGATCCTACATCCTTTGGAAAAGGTCCTCCCTGCGCGAAGGCCCACACAGCACCCAAACTACTAGCTTCGAGGCTCAACATAGCGAGGCAAGCTCCCGCAGACGCCTATGGCTCGAGAAACTGTTACTTGGCCATCCTCCGTGTCTTTCAATAATCTTTCGCCGCGGGAGAGGGAAAATGCCAGCTCGATGCCGGAATAGGACTGGAGACCTTGCTGTCAGAAATTGGCTGTCTGTTTACACTGTCTGTGACGATCATGCCCGCCCCAACGGACAAGCTTCAATACTCCGACGAGCGAGAAGGTTGGCAACCACGGCAGCACCTCGAGATAAGCATATGCCACTGCTCTTCGTGCCTTCTTCAACACCTATGGCTAACTCTGCGAAATGCATAATGTCTCTGCGTGCCACATCTCTTCTAGATACTTGAACTCGACGACTCAAGTTCTTCGCACTGCGATCTCCCCCACGCCGAACTACTCGTAACCGTTTTGTCACCTTCCGCCGAAGATGGATATACATCCCTCCAAATACGATACAATAACGCCAATCATCAGACCATACCATACCAAGAAGGGCCCGGGAAGCTGTTTTCCAGTTTCCGTCGTCGGACATCGCGTTCCAGGGGCGGCGAGCCTCCAACCAAAGCAGCGTCTACCTTCAAGGCAGATCTCCTTGCAGAGCTGCATGAATAATTCCCATTACGTCCACAATCACCGGAAAACGTCCAAGGGGCTGGAAAATATACTTTCGTGGTCTTTTGGATCCCACCCTGACGGGTTGAAGGCCAAGCTTGGATTTGTTGACGGAGTGGGTGGTGCTCCACCTTCGAGACGCACTTCAGTAAGCAGGGAAAAAGAATATACATAACCCAAAAGCGTAGATACCTTTGCGAGCTGTGCTCGATTTTGATGGAGTCGTTGAAGTTCTCCCCTTTAAACACGGGGTCGCCACACCCTGGGATATCAGTTACAGCTCGAGCTACTACATCAGAAAACGTCAAGGAACAAGTCCTACTGTCAACAGACAGGTTGTATTTAGAAAGTCTATGTATCGTGTGCGAATTTCTTTTCGTTGGTATTTACATCTCTAGTTGATCTCTTTCTACAACAACGAACCTACCTTTACCGGCTCTCTTAGCTCGAATATGCCGCTCAATGTTCCTAGCCATCTCGACAGCATCCAAAAAGCTCGCGACTTCCGACGGCTTGGCCGCGTTTAGGCCATCGGATCCTGTGTAGAGTCGCAGACGCGTGATCTTGCCCCAATTGCCGACCCAATCGACGTAGTCAGTTTCTGACTCTGTCATCAGAGCCTGGAACCACGACGAGCAACCGGTCAGATCGAGATATTCGAGGGCATAGAGGTTCTTGCTCAGCATCCGAAGAACAAGAAGAGCCTCGCTCCAGTCGTGGTCAAGCGAGTGGGAGTAAAAGTTGGTCCCGCCGTACGGAATGCGGTTTCCCTGCGGGGACTCCACGGAAGCCAGGCGTGCTCGCGGAGTGAAACACGGGTCGGGCCAGTAGGCGAGGCTCAGGTGGGTGAGGGTAGACAGCTTGGAGGATAGTGTGAGAAGGTGTTTCCAGGATGCCGAGGACGCATAGCGAGGGTCTAAGGCTAGAGATAGATGGGTAAGATTTGGTAGTAGAGTCCTTGAGGGACTGGGGACACTCTGAGCTACGTCCCAGGAGTCCTGGGGCTCTACGGAACTGCTGTGGTCCCGATTGTGGAAGAGCAAATCACCGAGGTCCTTCAGCTTGATTGAGCGGCCGACGGAGCCGAGCAGATCAAGGCAGTTGACCTCAGTGTTAGAGGTCATGAGGGTTTCTAGTTCATCTTCATCAAACGTGTCTGGAGGTGGGAGCAGGATGGCCTTCAGATTGGCCAGGGAGAGGCCTTCCGGACTCGCTATGCCGATGAAACGGATCAGGGCTGGCTTGAGATGGTTGGGCACAAAGTAAAGATGGTACTGGTTGTACACGCGGTGGAATTCCCAGTCGCAAGCCAGCTTGTGCAGCACGATGTCAATCAAGCTCCCCCGGTCAGGCAGATAAGTGCCAGGCAGGGCGGCATCGGCCAGACCGAGGGGGCTCAAGCGCTCTGGCCTCGCGGCGGCGGCATGGGCATCGGCAGAGGAAGGCTCACGGTGGCCAGGCGCGCGAGGGACGAGCCAACTCCGAGGGGCAGGTGGCCCAGCAGGAAGCCGTCTGCCATGGTCGTCGAACCTCTGGCGGAAAGGGCGTCGGGAGGGCGGAGCAGGGGTTTCAGGAATCTGGAGGATCTCCCGGATAG
>JAANBC010000131.1:0-71993 GCA_014621405.1 Stylonectria norvegica
CTGGCGCGCGAGGAGCGCAAGCGCCGCGATTGGCAGTTCGAGAACGCCCTCCGGCGGCATAACTTTGTGGGCTTCGCTGGTGAGGTGCTTAAGGGTGTGGTTCGCGCGAAGCTGGACGAAGGTGGCGACGCCGCGGTCGACGCATGGGTGAAGGAGAGCCTGGAGCGCAAGACGGCGGCGGAACAGGCGGCGAGGAGAAATGCGGGGGAGAAGGATGAGGATGTTGAGATGGGGGCGTAGCGAGCCCCTGTGCAAGAGAGTGTCAGACGGGGACAGAGAGAATCTTCCCATTCTCATTAAGGAGGGAAGGTTGGAAAGTTCGGTCCTGGAATTGTCCTCCTTCTTGGGCTTCGGCTGATGGCGTTCTCAGGACTGACGAGCCGTGATTGTACCACATCTGTCTCCTTTCGAAACATAACGAGGATTACCCACGAAGACTTACTTGTTGATTATCATTAAATATGAAAAGCCGAGAATCGAGTTACACATGAATCACCAAATCGACGGACTTTCCCCGACGCAGCAGGTGTCGAAGACGACCAAGTAGTGCTACGACCGAACATCAGAACCTCTCAGTGACAATTACAATAAGTCTTCATGCCTGCTATCGCTCTGAATATCTAACATGGGATCGCCTTGTCTTCCGTATTTCCATGGGTCCCCTGTAAATGAGTATGGCCTACCTCGAAGCCATTCAGATTCTGCCACTGCTCCAAAATACCAGCGTGGGATCTAACAAACATGGCATCTTCCCAAATGTTTGACGATTACAGGGGAACAAACCACTTTTGTCCATCTAGGCTGCCCATCGTCCAGCGGGTGTGGTGGCGCCCGGCGTGGGCGTCAGGGGGTGCTCGATGATGGCCATGGAGTTGGCCTTGCTCGACGATCCGCGCGACTGCGTCGGCGAGATCTCGTCCTGGCTCCGCATGGCGAAGTCGGCGTCGCTGACGGCGTCCGGGTGCTCGGCGTCGTGGCCCTGGCGATGGCGGATGGCGCGGACGAACCAGGGGGCACGGCCGGAGCCTTTCCAGGTCCAGTACTCTTTGAGGTCGTACTCGCGCGGCTCGAGGTAGCCGCCGGAGAGGAAGACGACGAGACCGATGAGGCCGTTGAGAACGGCGTAGACGAAGACGCCCCTGGTGAAATTGTTCAGCTAGCGATGGTGGACGAGGGGTGATGGGGGACTTACGCGATGAGGCCGTAGGCTACACTGTAGCTGAACGGGATGAAGGTCATGACAACGAAAGATGGGAGAACGTCGCCGATGTATCGCCAGTTGATCTGGGTGATTTGACGAATCATCATGCAGCCGACCTTTTGGTTTTTCGTTTAGCTTCTTCCTAGGTGAAAAAGGGAGTCTTGTTGAGCAAGCTTACCAGAATCAAGGTACAGCCAGTCGCCCAAGGCGGCACTGATGCGAAGATGGGCGCAAAGAAGACGGCCCCAATGAAGCAAAGGCCCGTCACCATGGCTGTGAGCCCCGTCCGGCCACCCTCAGCAATGCCCGCGCCGCTTTCGATGAAGGCCGTCACAGGCGAGGAGCCGAGAAGGGCGCCGATGGAGATGAAAGCCGCGTCGGTGCAGTAGGCGACGGTGGATCGAGGAAAGTCACCGTCCTTGGGGTTGACGACGCCGCAGAAGCGCACCATGGAGTAGAGCGTCGCAGTGGCATCGATGATGTCGACGTAGAGGAAGGTGAAGAGCGCGAGGGCGAACTGGGAGGCGTCGGCTCGGAAGTTCCAGTCGAGCTGGTTCAGGGTGTGCTTCATCGGGTGCCAGCTGACGACCTGCTTGAAGAACTCAAAGCGAGAGTCGCCCTCGGGGGTGTCGGGGAAGTACGTGATGCTCGTGTTCCGGCTGTTGTGGGTTGGGTGTTAGTGAGGATAGGGGGGGCGAAGACGGCTGGGGAGGAGCTTGTTCTTACGGCCAAGAGAGGATCGAGACGAGCGCGATGCCGATGATGAGAGCGTATTTGACACGGAATGCCATGAGGAAAGAAGTTACAATGCCACCGCAGAAAACAGCAACCCACAACTATAAAGGGTTAATGTCCGCTTTAGGAGGGCAACCTTGCTAGACTCACCTTAGGGTTTGACATCTCGCCGCCGCTGCACATTCCCGTCGCCTTGTCGATCATCTCCTGTGGACATCCACCGAGAGCCAGCGGGGTGTTTGTCCAACCGCCAGTGATGGCGCCAATGCCAGTTGAGTACGAGAGACCAATCTCAGTGAGAAAGAAGCCGATGCCGACACCGGTGGCGGTTTTGATGGTAGCGGGGATCAGCTTGACGAGCCACTGACGCATGCCGGTGAGGGCAAGAAAGATGAAGATGAGACCTTCAAAGAAGACCTGCAAATCTAGTTAGTATAGTTGTTGAAGATGAACATAGAAGACCTTTATCTGACGGCGGTGAGGGCCATGCGGTAGGAGATGGGGCCGCTGCCGTTGTAACCGACGACCTGAAAGGTGAAGTAGGCGTTGAGGCCCATGCCGGGTCTGTTGGAGCTGTTAGCAACCCAAACCCAAGGAAACCGGAGGAGGAGGAGAAGGAGGAGGAGGAGGACATACGCGATGGCAACAGGGAGATTTGTCAAACCACCGAAACACAAGCTCGCCATGCCGGCTAGAGCTGCGGTGGCAGTGATGAGGTCTCTGCGCACTTCTGCCAACTCGTTAGCCATGTTCCCCTTCGGCTTCGTCGGTGTTCTCACCCTCCTTGCAAGCCGTGTACTCAGGGATATCATCGCAGGCTCCCCGGTCGGTCAAGTCACAGACGCAGGTTCCACCAGTCTGGGAGAGGAGAGTTGCCTTTGCCCGTTAGTCGCTGAAAGAACAAATCTACAGGAGTCCCTTGGGAGAACGAACATTGACGGCGATAATGTACGCCATGGTTGCGAAAGTTGTCAGACCAGCTCTGATCTCCCGAAAGAAGGTCGAGCCAGGTATCTCCTTGGGCTGGAGAGAGTTAGCTCAAGGCGGGTTGAGAGGATTACGGGAGGCAAGGGACTCACGTGGCCAGAACCGGAGAGATGGAAGACTCTTCCGAATCGCGATGTGGTGATATACTCATCGAGACGGTCGAGGAAGTCTCGGAGGCCGCAGAAGCGCGAGCGGCCGGGGTCCTCGGAGGTCAAGCTGGCAGCGGCATCGCCGTGGGAGTTCATCTGGTGCATCTCTGTGGAGGCCATGGCGAAGCGAAGCGGCGAAGAAGGGTATTGGGGGGAGAACGAGAAGTAGAGAGGGATGAGAAGGAGAAGAAAGAGGAGGAGAAGGAGGAGAAGAGACGAGGCCGAAGAAGACTGGTGGTGAAGCAATGGAAGAGAGGCCTACCGCACTTAGTATTAGGCGTAGGTAAGTTGCTTCGTTCTTCGTTCCAGGGGCCAGTACCTTCCAGGTTTCTCGGGCGGACGCTTTGAAGGTGACACCAAAGTGAGGGTGAGGGTGAGGGTGAAGGTGAGAGACCGGGGGATGTCTCGGCAAGGTGGTGCAGCTCAAGCCCTGGGCCTAAGGTGAAGTTGAGGTGGGAACCCCGGAGGCGGAGGTTTTGGCCGGCCTGACAGCTGGCGATGGAGACAACTACCAGCTGTGAGGCTTGTCTATGCCCTACGAGTGGCCTTCGAATCACTGTAAGGGCTGTCGGGCGGCCGTCGAGTCCACGTGGTCGTGTACATGTAGGTAGTTTAGCATACCGTGCAAGTGATGAATGTCGATGCTTCCGCTACTCTAGTTTCTCCTGGGTTTCCCACAATCTTCAACGGCTGGGATTCGAGTCTGAGCGGAAGGGCCGCAGAGTGGTCGGCGTTGAGCGGGAGTATCGGGGGGCCGCTGGACCCGAGCGCCAGCATCAGCTCCATCTCCGCAGGATCGTCGTCGCCGTCTGGAGGGCGTTTCTCGTCGACCTAATGACCGAAGGGTCAGTGTTTGTGTCTCCTGCGGTGCACTCGAGCATGTAACGTGGTGAGGTTGTGGTAAGGGCAGATCTGGCGGGTTCCGATGGGTGTGATAAAGGGGCAATGGACATTCACCCGGTATCTCGATGGGCTAACTCGGTGGATCTGCCAAGGGGAAAGGCTGGGTCGCCTCCATGGTTATCGTCGTCATGTAGGAATCTATCTGAAGCTTCTAATCGTCTTCGTCATTAACGCAGGATAGGTGCAGCCTCCGGGGACCAACCACCGTCCCACCCCTTTTCGTGATGCTGCACAAGGCCGGGTTCCGTGAACCACCGACACGACTGCCACGCTGTATACCAGGATTGATACCAGGGTTGGCTACGAAATATAACTGGTAAGTCCAAAGATCTGGAAAGCCACCAACTTGCTTTGATAGTACAACCCGCAACCACACTGTCCAACTCATCCCGTCTTCCTCAGATCCCCGCCACAGTCCCGAGGGAGCCGCCACTCAAACAAGGTGTTCGCCATCAACTCCTCACGCAGCCTCGCCGTCATCTGTAGAACGGCTTCCCACCTCTGAGTGTACTGCAAGCGAGGCCATGTCTTGCGGCCGCCCAGTCAGCAGGCCGGGCTGGGGCTTGCGGACCGCTGCATGAGACATGCGTCAGATCTGCCGCTTGCCGAGATTGAGCTCTTCAACCGCGGGGAGTCGTTTAGTTCTCTTGCGCCTCGGCGGGAGGTTGAAGGGGCACGTGGTTGAGCGAGGATTCGAGGGTTGAGTGAATCACAGCAGAGGAGGAGGGCCTTTGTTCTGTGCCATTTCCACCCGAGGCTCTCTTGGTCTCCCTCTTGATCTGGTGGTTTGGGGAGATGCGCCGGGTTTCATCTGAACAAAGCGTTCCGAGAACAGGTTACACGTAGATGATCGACGGCGCTGGTTGCCTCTGCGCTGGCTGAATGCTCGATCTATACTCGAGTGAGTGCCGAACTGTGGTGCCTCGATACCTGCCTTAGGCAAGCAAGCTAAGGCAAGTGATTAAATGCAAAGCCTCCTACAGCAGGATTACCAGTATCCGGTCTCATGGGACGTATCCATGCTACCTGAAGCTAATGTGACTTTGTTCTTGTGACAACAACGCAGACCATCGAGTCCCTAGGTAGACTAAGTGCCAGAGGTGGTTGACAGCTGTAGTCTTTGCCCCCGCTAACCCCCCCCTGAATGCGGGCAATCGTATATCGTGCAGCCCTGCACAGCTGGCTGCCTCGTTGAAACTTGTTTCTCAGCAGCTATCCGTCGGCGCGTTCACGAACCATCTAGACAAGGTAGACAAACACGTTGCTTCTCTTTGAAAGCATCAACGGGTTTTCCTCGTAAAAGCCATGTTCGTGGCGGGAGCGGGAGAAAGAGGTAGCACAAACCTCCTCCAGCCCGCGATGACATACAGTTCGTCCATCAGATTCAACTGCCGCTATCATTGTGACTCAAGTGTCGCCCAACTCCCGCCCGTCAAGCAGCTGTCACAGGCCGGTAGTTGAGGTACATTTGCTATTAACGCCCGAGTGGGCCTCGCTCTGACAGCCTCTTATAGCACACTGCGTTCTCACCTCTGCTTCATTTTTGCGCCTCTCTTCCTCCACCAACAGCATCAACTTCTTCCTTCACTCACTACCTTGCCTACACCTACACCACCACCAACACCAACATCACCCACACTCCTCGCATCGGAGAAAGATCCCAGTCTCCGGTTTCTTGGCCGTTCCGACGAACACCTTCTTGATACTACGAATATTTTGGAAGAAAAAGTCGCAACAAGATCACGAGAAACTCGACGGGAGCCTTTCATCTGCCCTTTCTCGTTCTACGCCAACTCTTCTCGTCCCATTCCATCTTCCAACTTCTACCGCCCGACTTCCTGCCACGAACCGCCACCACTCATTACATTTCTCCTTCACCTCCAATCTCTCTTCGATCCATACCAGAGTCTTTCACTCTTGCTCGAGCACCGACAATTTTGGTTCTTGCCAGCGACTTGGCATCGATCGCTCTGACTTACCGACTACTATCGCGCAGCCGTGCCTCGAATCATCTTGGGCTTTACTTCTGTACACTCTGATCAATCCAAGGACCCACCCCAACCAGCCAGCTGCGTAGCAGCAGCGGCGATACACTCGCAGTCTTTTCAGCTTTGGATCCCAACTTCCCCCAACAATCACGTTGCAGCTTCTGCTACGCCCACCTTCATCGACTGAGCTTCATCATGTTCGACGTTATCTGGACCGACCCTGATCGGGAGTTGGTTGGAGAACATAGAGCGAAAAAGGAGAAGAAAAAAGGTCAAAAAGACAAGGACAAAACTCTCGCCTCAAGAAGCTCCATGTCCACTCGAAGTTCGCGATCGTCTACCGACTCGCCTTTTGGATTTCTCAGGTCTCGGGCACAAAAGCAGGCCACTGCCAATTCAAAGTCTTCGGCCTCGTCAGGACTGAAGACTCCAAGCCTTCTTTCATCTCGCTCACCCCTATCCATTGACTCTGATGCAGCAAGTTATCGCCACTCAGTTGCTCTCCTGGACGGCTCTGACACCTATTCCGACCATATGCGTACTGCACGCGGAAGACGCAGGCCAAATCAGTCTATGGATTCGGCCGAGCGCGCAGCAAGCCTTTCGTCTAATGGTAAGTAGGGTTGTACCCTCATGATTCACCAAAGCTCACCTGCTATAGGCATTATGGACACAACCTCCTCCGATTGCGCTGATAGCCAGCCCGACGACAAGCACAGAAGGTCTGCTCCGGGCCAACCATCACCGCTCGTTCAGACCCTAGGCCCGTCGTCGTACGTAACGAAACGCACTGAAGTCTCCTGGATACCACGAGACCTCAGATCCGACACCCAAGACGTTACGTCCGAGGTCCTGATTTCTTCTGAACACGACCCTGACCAGCCCCTGACTCCACCGACTTCTCCAGAAATGCTGTAAGTCTCGCGCCCTCTGTCCTTTCAACTGTCACTAAGTGTTATTAGGCCCATTCCTGTGGCTGTTCAGCGAGGGGATTCCCCCGTCGAGCTGATTCCCGGCTTGAAGTACCCAAATCGACCAAAGTCTCCAATGTGGGCCATATCGTTCAAACCAAACAACCCCGACGCTTGGCGCCCGCCCGACGAGTGGGATTGCCCGGAACCGGAGCGTCAGACAGTTGCGCTTGACAAATTGCTGAACGAGGCATTCCCGAATGGTCTAAAGGAGAGCCTTTCTGAGGGTTGCTTAGAACTCAGCACATTGCAGAGGGAAGTCAAGCGAATGGCTGCAGCAAGCCCCGATGTCATACTGTCGAGGTTGAAAGAAGTCTGGAGTACGACCGCCGACGAAAATGTCCATAAGGAACTGGAATTGGAAAAGAAGCGGTGGATGCTTTCAGCTTTGCATCATCTGGATCCAGTGCCAGGGCGAGACACATCGCGACAACCAACAGCCGAGAAGCCTTCCACCGAGGGCCAGAAGATTTTGGCTTTGTACGAATCACAAGGTATGAGTCTTTCTTGCAGACTTGAGTTAGATCGTAATCTAACCGTGATATTAGCTACGGCGTCATATCTTGCGGCGCTTCATTTCGCAAAACAAGTCTACCATATTTCAGCTACACCACTTTCGCATGAGCTGTTTCCTAATATTCACCCGATTTTAGTTCCGTCAGTGTCTTCTTCAGTCTTTCCGGTTGCACCACAACTATTTGAAACGGTCTACTCACTCTCTTTGCCTGCACTCTGCTCTTCGTCTGATATCCCAGGCATTTTGAGGAACATTTCGAAATGCTTGAAGCCTGGGGGATGTTTGCAACTTACACTAATCGACCCATTGCCATGCGCAGGCACATTGGGCCACCGCATGAGAGCGTGGCTTGAGGAGCATCTGCTCTTGAACCTAGAACGGCACTTTCGATGCATGAACCCCAGCAGGTTATTTCCGCAATGGCTCGGGGATGCTTCCCTTCGTGGACCGGGCAGTACACTGACGACGGCTAAATTCTATGCCATTCCGGAGAATGCGCGGAGGCGAGACGGCAGCCCAAACCGGACTACCGATCAAGCCGGAACAGAAAAGGAGATCAAAGCCGAGCTTAGGAGCCTCGTCGGACGAATGCTCTGGATGGAGGTCTGGGGGACCTTTGTGACAGCAGGGAGCTGGTGGTGGGAGGACCAGGGTTGCGTCGAAGAGTGCCTGAGGCTTGGGACGTTTTGGGAGTACAACGTCATTGAAGGCGTCCGAGACAACTGAAACCTGGGCCACAAGAAAGACGGGAAACGACAAGACAAGACAAGACTGGGAGATATGGAGCTGTTCTTATAGACGGGGCATTCCAAGACGGGGACATGAAAGGAACTGCGGGAAGAGAGAAAGAGCTAAAGACAGCAGGAACAAGAGTGAGCAGGGAAGGGAATGGCCTGTGTTTTCCTGCAAAGAGAGAGAGAGAGAGAGAGAGAGAGTTGATGATTTTCTGAAAGGGAGCAGGACATTCGGCGTTTGAGGTGGATTGCTTTGCGAATACCCGGGACAGCATGGGTAGTTTTCCCCAGGAAAAGGAGTCCTGCTTGCCAGATGATGCCAGGGGCACTGGCATTAGCATTAGAGGGCGAAGGGTTACGTAAGGAGCAGACGGCGAGATAATGGATGAACTTTTGTGGTAGAGGGCAAATTGTGCTAAGGATAGATGATTGTCATGGACAGTGAAGGCCTTTGGGGGAGTCTAATGGACAAACAGAGAAGGATGATTAGGCCTTAGGGTGTGTAGATCTGTAATCAATCAGTAGCATAAGGTTCCATGGGTTCCCATAAACTTGTCTCTCTTGAAAAGGCTCCTGGATGGCGAGGAACACATGCTCTTCGATGAAGGCGAAATCCAATGGTTATGGCAAAGAACCAAGGATCTCACCCATTCTCGACCTCGCTCTAGATCAAAGAGGCCTATCACCTGCCTACCACAGCTAGAGGGAAACTAAGCCATACACCAGCGACTAGTACGTACATACAGTGCAGAGTACTTTGGTAAATAACGTTGTTTCCAAGCTTAACCGGGTACTTGGCCCGGGTGCAGGGGAGAGAAGCTTGAAGGATCAATGGACAGGTTCCCCGCAATCTCAAACTGCATTTACGTATCAAACCCCATTTCCGTATGGCATGTTTAGATGTGGCATGTTTATCAGATGGCCAAACGTCTTCGTGCGTAACTCGTACAATGAGAAATCGCGGCGCATTCAAAGCAGCCAGATCCATCCCGCATCGGCATACGAAAACCCGCTGCGGCGGTTACGCTTCAGCCATGGAGATTCCGTGCCAGCAGGCCATCCTCATTTCAGTAGATTCCCCGGGTTTTGTGTCGTCAGCCTGGATGGACACTTCGATATGGCCCCCGTGATGTCGGCCTCCATCACCAAGTATCCCTCCGCCAAGACAACGTGGCGCTCAGTTTCCCCGCGCTCGCCTGCACATCCCATCCGTCCGCGTAAGATAGGGACATGTAGTCTGTGTGACATCTCAGCCTCGGTCCGTGAGGTGTGCCCTCGTGTGCCAAGCGGTACGCATCCATGAGATACATGGCGTGGAAGCCAACAGCCAACCAGTATCTCGGACGACCGGCTCACCGCCCACACCTTTTGGCCCCATCGTCTGCACGTGTGGTTGTTTGTGGTGGTCTCCCGCCAAGGTGAGTGCTGCACACGCTTTACCACCCTTTCAGCGAAAGCGCTGCAAATCGCCTCGACACTGGCTCGTTGCTTTTGTGCCTTAAAACGTAACGCTGTGGCGGGGGTTCACTCTGATTAATCTGTCTTTGTCGAGTCCAGCATCGTCGGGAAACGACATGTGATGAGGGGTCCAGGTGGGTAAGGGAAGACGAGATTTGAGGAAAAAGCAAAATACGTTATAATCCGGGGAAGCTCTAGGGTCACACAAAATATGTCAGTACTAACTCCGTAAGTTTCAAAAGTGTGAGATACAGGGCACTCTTCATCTGTATGTTGGATTCTGTAGTCGTACATTGAGTGCCTATGTGCTGATATATATCCGCCCACAATGTATAATTTACACACCTTTGCCAACACCTTGGAGTCGAGTCGGTCGTATCCTTTGGAGCTCCCTTCCCCAAGTCGCAGGCTGTAAAACCGAGTAGAAAATGGTATCCTTCGCGCTTTCTCGTATAAAAATGATCTCAATTCCAGGTCGCTTCTTTAGCACTGAAAGATTTCCAAGCCGGCGCTCCCTTCCCCATTAAGTAAATACCTACCCAATAACCATCGCATGAACCTCTTAGTGGAGCTATACCACAGATCGCTCGTGATCATCAACCGACGTCGGCCGGCTGTTAGCCAGTTCCGTCATGCTCTCCGTCTCATACGTCTGTTTAGAGCGCGTGGGCGTCCTGAACTGATTCAGATTGTGTCTGTGGTTATGGTGGTGGTGGTGTATGTGGATATCGGGCGACATGCCTCCTACCAACTCCGTCACGTTGGGTCGGCGACCGATGCGAAGGTCGCTAGCCAGATTCTTGCACGCCGTCCACGATGTCACGGCGTAAATGACGGCGTTCCAGAAGCCTTGGAGAGGGAGCACAAACGCGCTCATGAATTCGAGGGGCGCTGAGGCTCGCTTGCCATGAATAACTGAGTATACGCGATTGGCGCTTGAGGGAATCCAAGTGATGAGAATCGCCGTGAAGAACAAGATGGCGCACTTAGTATAGGACCACGCTGCATTGTTCAGCTCCTGGTTTCGTCTTCGCGCCGATTTTGGGGCCCGCTGCGCTGACGTGGAATACGTCGGCTGGGTGTAACCTGTCTGACTCGCCTGACTCTGACCCTGGATGGATAAGACGACGTCTGCAATATCTGCGGAGTGAGGGTTTGCCGAAATGGTGACTGAATATGCTTCGTTGCTGCTGTTCTTGGGGTCATTCGCATCGGGGCCTCGACGGTCAATCGGCTGCATGTGGAATGCTCCGGCTTGGTTAATCGGCGCCGTCGTCACCGAAACCTCCGTTGTCTTGATGGTCGTGAGTGCATCGCCAACGCTGGAGATGGGATCCTGATCAGTCGAGCTGAAGTTGTTCAGCTGCTTTCGCTTGATGTAGATGGTATGGCCGGCGCGAATATAGATGAAGAAGGTGAGCATAATGACAACCCTAATGCCGTTAATATTGGTGCCTTCCTGGTGCGGTTATCATGGGGGCTCACCAAATGGGTCCGTAAAAGGTGGCGATTCGCATGATATCCCAGTCAGGGGAAACCCAGCACCACAGTGTGGCATCGCCATATACTCGCTGACCCTCCTTGTCTCTGACGAAAATGTACGCAAAAGCAGGGACGAGAGGAACCCCATAGCAGCAGATTAAATAGGGAATCTCCATCCGTCGCAACCGCCTGGCGTCAAACTTGAAATAAAACGTTAGGTAGACGTTGATGGCCATGGCTAGTGTCCAAAGGGCATCCGCTGGCAAGAACCTTCACTTTGTTAGAATATGATTGAGTTGGACCAGGAGATGGAGTACGCACATCTGCACAAGGAATCCCTGGAGTTGGCAGCCTACGCTGTTCGGGGAATCCAAGTATGATCTCGCCATCAACGTCCCGACGTTGACCATGATGTTGCCAAACGAGGCGTAGAACACAAGGCGGTTGATGGGCTTGTGGAAGGACTTGGAGGAGACAAATGTGCCGATGACGAATAGAGACCCTATTAGGGAGAACACAGAGCAGGTTCGTTCAATGATGTTCATGGCATCGAGCTGCCCCGCGCTGAATGTGTGTTCTGGCATGATGAAGGAGGTGAGAGAAACAGAAGAGATGAAAGAGGCCAAGGAGATGGTAGTATTGTGATGTTGTAGGCCTCGGGGAGGGTCGTTCAAATCGTGGCCTCGGGATTGTCGATGGCCATGTCGCGAAGAAGTCCAATGTTATCCGAGCACAGGACAGTCAGTGTACGAGGCGATGTGCAAGGCTGGGTAAGCGTGCTGATAGGACCAGGATACAATGCACAATACCGAGGATGGTGGACGGTAGAGGGGAAGGAGTAATACAAGTAGATTTGGCACGAGGCCTCGTGGTCCAGCACAAAGGAGGGGATGACCCAGGGAGGGGAAAGAATGGGTCGATCAATGGTAAAGCTGGATCGGTAGAGAAGCCGGAGAGACGAGGTTGGAATCGAGGAGGGTACCCGATTTGTTCAAGGATGTCGTCGAGTTTGGGTTGACTAGGATGTAGGACTGCACCGCATCAAGCGGGAATTCGCCAGTTTTGAACAAGTATAGCCCAGGATTCTTCGGTCTTCTCGATTTGTGAGGTAGGTCTGCTTCTGGGGTTCGAAGTGGGTTTCCCAAAAGACGCAAACGGTAAAGCGTGAGTAGCTTAAGAGGGCGAAGGGGCTTGGGAGGCTTGAAAGACTTTGGAGGCTTCGGGGGCGTGATAAGCGAGAGAAGGCTCGGACGGGAAGCGTTGGAGGTGGCTTGAAGCGGGAGGCTCGGATAGACGAGGTCAGGTGTTGAGTCGTGAGAGGTAAGATGTAGACTCAGCAGTGAATCGTCAATGCCATGGTGGTTTGAGATTGGAAGGAACGAAGACGGCAAGGAAGAAGAAAAGTAAAAGGAAAAAATGTAAGGAGGAGGGTGACTTCAAAAGTGTTTCCATTCCAGATGCCACTCAATGGATGGTTTCTATTCGTTGGTTGAATTACGAAGTTGGTTCGAACTACCTTAGGTGCGAAGCACAGCTGGCAGGAGCGGCAGGCAATGATCCACGGATGGCAGCTAGGGAAAGCTGACGTCGGGTACTTTGTACTTTGCTCTGCTTTGTTCCCCGAAGCAAGAGCCATCTGAGACTGGCCCTGACACCGCCCGCACAGACTGATATGGACTCTGGTTGTCCAGGTGTTAACTAAAAAGAGAGGGCGCAAAAGCAGACTGGAAGCAAAGACACCACACAAGGCAGTAGTACATGGATCAAGGTCCGAGATTCATGGACCAAGGACCAAGAGACAAGGATCAAACACACAATAGACCGTGGTCCACCACGGGCCATCGACCTAGTCTAGTACCTAGCGCCCAGGCCGTGCATTCCAAGGGCTTCCGAGGTAAGGGTTGCAGTTAGTGTGGAGGCACATGTGTAGTACTGGCATGGCAATATGATGTCTACTCTCTAGGACTTTCTGGGCGATAACTCGAGCCTGGGCTCTGTACCCGGGTTGCCGGGGCCAGGGGAGAGACACTCTGACGCATCATGGATCATCTTGGATGGAAAAAAGAAGAAAGATGGAGGACAGGCGAATCATAACCCCAGGTTGAGGAGGTTGGCAGTTGGTGTTGAGTGGGAGTCTCCCATTGGGCCAATGTCGGTTGGCAATCAGCCAGCTGACTGCAGACGGGTGGCTAAGGTTTTCAGTATGGAACCTTGGCTCAGTTGAGAAGCACCTGAAACCCGGGGTTTTCAGTCAACTCTGACCATGATTCTTTCCATCGTCCACTATGAGAGGCAGAGTTCTCGGTTGAATTTTGGGTGGCTTTCCGTACCATGCTAGAGGGTCGTTGTCGGTTGAAGACGTTGTCGACTTCTTTCAACTCAATTCTCTTGCACTCCAAGGTACCCACGGATGAGACTGTTCCGTTGCCCCAGGAAAGCAAGTCCATCACGGTCCACCGCCAGCAGCCAGCAACGGTCTTGGCGCGGGGTTAAATGGACCCCTGGAGATGGGGATCTTGGCGACTTTCATGGCGAAGTGATAACCTGGGGAAATGCAAAAGAAACCCCCCCAGGAGAAAGCCTTTCCTCCGTCGTACGATAAGAATGACATCCATGGGATGATTTGCGTCATTTCGAGATCCATAGATGTGATGCGTGGTGCAATGCAAACACAACGAAACGCCCAGGGTGCATTCCAGGAACCAAGCCAACAATGTCCAACGAGTCAGTTCTACTAGTACCTCGGCAACTTAAGCAACACCAACAACAGGAACCATTACCAAATGGATAGATAACTGGTTGATTGCGAGATTGAAAAATATTCGGTTGGATAAAACCGCAGCTTCACCTCCTTTACAACACTGCATCTACACATGAATCCGCTCTCATTCTTTGGTAGCGAGCCTCAAACAGTGCCTCACTCTGCTGAGATCCATGCAATGGGGTCATGGATGGATCCCTGCCGATGGATCCATCATTCTTTATCCGTCCTCTCCCCATCTTTCTCTCCCCGGCTTCTCCCCCCCCATTATTTATGCATCCATCTGGCTCTTCCTCCCTGTCTTGAGATGAAGATTTCCTTCCCCAGAATCTCAAATCCTAAGCATGGAGTCCGCGACCACCACCCAAGCAAATATCCATCCACCCATCCATCCATCACTTGACGCCGTCCCATGGGCCATGCTCTGTGGCGTCCGTGTCCAAAGAGCCACGTGTAGGGAGGTTACATTGCTACTGTCGCGCTTACATTTGATAGCAGGAGAGCCTCTCTCTCGTGCAAGTGGAAGCGCCCACAGCCCATGCAAGCAATAGCGGCCTTTCATCGCGTTGCAAATCACGGCCTAGCGAGCGCGCTGTGAGGGCTGCCCGTTGCCCGTCGCCACGTTGCGAGTGGCCCTTCTAGTGCATCTTAGCATGTGCTCAACGTGCAGTGTACATCAATCCCGCGACGAGCAATCGCGCCATGCCGATGCATCCCCGTGGCGCATCTGCTGTTAACCACATGGGGCTCCATTTGTGGTCTGATGGTGATTATAGCGCTATTTAAATATACAGTCATGTACACTCTGTACATATTAGTCGGCGATGGCGGCGAGATCGATCCTCATGGTGTAGAGCGCGGAACCAAATGAGGACAGGCCCGCTCGGCACCGAAGCTTGGATACGCGGATCTACTTGCTGCCTATGTTATACTAGTATAGGGTTTAGTATTTACTAAAAACACATAATTGCTGAAAGCGTCGGATCCTTCCGGCAATCTCGAGTCTCGAGATCTAGACTCCCGCACTACATAAGTATGTACTATATTTTCGAGCCGGTGGTTTCCATCCAAACAAGGAGGCTAACCCACCGAAGGATCACACTCACTTACGGCTTCGCCGCTGCTTATGCCAATATGTATCTTAGTATGCTCGATCTTAACTGCAGCACTTTGTAAACTGCAGTCGAAAAAGAAAAGAAAATAAAGAAAAAACCCTAGCCAAACCCCGAATCCACTCAATATCTTCACCACCCCTGGATCCAGGGGTCGCATGGATCATCAAACCCCGAGGCAAAGTGGTCCCCTACTGAGATCACGGTCCCTCCCCCAGACTACCAAGGTCAACGGCCCCCCCGCCAGCAGAAGCAAGTTTCCCCAGATTGACTTCCAGGTTCCCAGCGTCGCATCGGCAAGGGGCTGCATGTGTCACCTCGACGTCGTTCTCAGGGCACCTCCATTTTCCGCCTGCCAAAACGAACTCACCTCTGCAGCTTGCGGCATAGACTATCAATGACACATGCTGCGGTAGCTTTGAGGCTCGGGAACTAATAAGCCATTGAGCCTCGCTTAAAAGGCAATGATATGGAGCCGTCGCTGACGGCTCTAAACTAAGTCGAAGTTTATCGAAGCGGGTCGCGCCCCGGGACGCGCCCGGTGCCATAAACCCTGCATTGCTAAGGAGGCCGTCTACCATAGATAGAGTGCACGCAGCATTGACCGCTGACTGGTCTGACTACGAAGTTAGGACAAGAGCCCCTTAATGCTACGCACTGCCACTCGATGGTGGGTGCGTTTCAACGGCCGCCTGTGAGATAGGCAGGTTGAGCAACAAGGATGGTCTCCATGACCCTGCAAGTACGCATGAGGCGTAAGTCAGAACGGAACACTATTCCCAAGTTCACCTCTATGTTTCACGACCGTTCTTCGGTTACCGTACTGGGGTTAAGGGGAGAGCGAGGACTAGAAAATAGGAGACACTCCTATCGGCGGTGAGGTCCTTGGCGTGCTGCCTAGGCGAAGAAACTATATGACCTCCTGTTCTAGTTCTGGTGTATGTTAAAGTAGCAGACTTGTCTAGTACATAACCTGGAAGCCAATAGAGCAGATTCGTGGATCCAGCTTAGGGACTGATAGGAAAGGCCGAGTATGGTGCAAAACTTGATTGAGCTATGCATATCACCTGAACTTGGGATATCATGAGTCCAGACTTGCACTATGCGTTCTCTCCGGTGCTTGTCTCTAATGGAGCACAGTTGCTCCACTCAGTCAGAACAACAGCTCAAGCCTCCACAAGACAAGATCTAAGACGGCAGTAAGATTTGTGAAGCCAAAGCAGAGTGAAATGTTGCATACTTATCAGAATCTTTACCCTAACTTTCTTTACCCTAACTTTCTTTACCCTAACTTTCTTTACCCTAACTTTCTTTACCCTAACTTTCTTTACCCTAACTTTCTTTACCCTAACTTTCTTTACCCTAACTTTCTTTACCCTAACTTTCTTTACCCTAACTTTCTTTACCCTAACTTTCTTCAGACGCTCAGTAACATGAAGAGTCTGATCCTTAAAAAAAGCGGGGATTTCGCTTGTCTTATTGCTTGTGACCACCAGCATTCACCTAAATTCAGATACGATACAAGAGAACCTCTGAACGAGGAGATCGACTGGTGGATGTTTTCAATGTTTAGCCCTAATTATACCTCTCGAGTCTTTGGCGGAAGCCCGACTTCTCCATGCACTATAATCGCGAGACTGGAAGATGATTGCTCGTCGTGTTATTTAGCGTTTTCGGCATGCACTACTTCAATTATTGCCATATCTACACTCTTTCTTACTCAATTCGGTTGCATCCTTAGTCATTCTACTTTTGGCATCTCACTCAAGGCCATATTAGTGGGAGGCAGCGCAGCGATCTGGTCGATACTAAGTGTGTTTGCCATCGGGACGGAAGAGCGGTTCATGCACCATGGTTGTTTCTAGACGAATACAGCTGGAACAAGAAGCGCACGAGCACAGTGATAGCCTATGGCGAGGCGACGTACAAGAGGAGAGACACGCGGCGTGAAGCATGAGACGCAAAATCACTGCACTGAAAGATGCAAGCACATAGAGCCACACAGAATGTAATCTTTATCTATGGATCGTCCTGATCTTCATTTATGAAAATACAATCGACATTGCAAGAATGCCTAGTTCATTCAAAGAAATGCCCGAGCAGCACTATTGGCCCTCAGCACAAACACCTTTTCAACTACAGCATAACGGCGTTCAAGACAAGTCTACAGCAAACGACAGGTCAGCGGCTCCATACAATGAATGAACAATCGTTCTTAGTTGACCAAAATGTTTGCAGTTCACGGGAGAATGCAGAAACTCGATAACCAGCCATTGTACGTGTCTTTCAACCCTTCAACAGCAGCCTTGTGTCCTAAAACCTTCCATCTTCCTATTCTCCATCTAGAATCGTAGAGACAGCACCATGACTCTTGTAAGAGTAAGTCTTCATGAAGATGTCAATTTACTTTCCCTGGGCGAGACAAATACTCTATTCTTCAATATCCCAGAAAAGAAGTACACTCGTTCTCGGTGAGTGATAGCTCAACCTAAATCTCACCATGCCTCCCAAATACAACCACGACAACCGCAATAACCGCAAACGATGGTATCGACGCAAGCAACATAATCAACGCAACTTGCAACCTTCTACCGTACCTCTCGTAGGGCAGTTCAGCCGGCGATTTTCAGGAGAAAATCTGAATCACCAGCGTCAGCGTCAACAACACCACCAACGACAAAGTCGACGATCTATCCAAGTCAGTGATTCGCTCATGGTGGGTCACGATAGAGATGCAGAAGGATGCTTCCGACCGCGGGAGTTGACACTCTCTTTCAACTCAAACGGCTTGCAGCCCAACGAAGAAACATCGGGGCAGATGACATACTCCTTACCTCAGGATAGCGAAGACACATTTTCCTCGCAAGACTACAGCCCAGAGCCTGGACAGCAATACCCATGTAGAGACGTCCAGCACGTTTGCTCTGTCGTGCATCACGCTTACAGCCAACTCAAGGAGTGTGCGGTCGACCTCGGTGTGGTCAAGGAATCAGATGATGCTATGGACTGGCAACCGGAGCCTACCAAGACGGTGTATCTAGTGCAGGTCGCGAACGAGGCCTGTTGCTACTCTCAGGGGTCGGTGCGTCAGCCAGCTGCCGAGAGCTACTAGAATTATGGCCATCGAAAGACATGTACGGTGGTTTTACTGGGACATTGGACAGATTTGTTGGTCTTCTAGAGTCGGAGCGATGACACTGGAGAATATGTGGTGTTGTGAGTTTTAGAGTGGATGAAAGAGCCCGGCGCCTCAAGATGGATTGGACATGGGAATAGTATGTTCCTTTAGCTGTATGGATATTGAGGTCTTCTTCCAGACTACATGGGACCCTTGAGGATAGATGGCATCTCAACGATTCCATGCCCTGACTCGTGATAAGGTATGGGACGTCTGAGCCTAAGAGGGAATCTGTCGGAATCTCGATGAAGTGACCTTCCGAAGTTGAACTCGAACCTGTACGACTACGCACTATTTGAGAAAGAGCTACGCGGTTCATGAGCACCTGCCAATTCCAACCCCAATACGTTCTTGGAAGTGTCGTGACATGTGGATCCCAGACATTTCCTTCAAACGTCAACCGTTTCTCCTCCTATTCTCCTTCGACTCTGCTTAGATACTTCCTACATACTCCTCTCAGAAGTTGTCGCCACCACTCTTATAACAAAATCGAACACCCACGACAGTCATCCACGCAATCTAAGCTTCAACTCCCTTCTATCATTACTCCGTACTCTCTATTTTGATCTCCTGACGATGCTCTGTACTGGCGGTGGATCTCGTGCTGGTTATACGCACGTTCGCAGTAGGACACATTCCCCGGGCTACAAATACACCACGCTCATGTCGGGTACGCGAGTGGCGGCGGCACAAGCAGTTCCACACTCTCAACTGCACAGGAAACATCTTCCCGAAGTACTCGAAGATCCTGGATCTCAGCAAAAACCGACGCATATACGGTTCAAGTCCAACGCCCACCAGCACGGCCAAGCCTGCACAAGCAGGAGAAACTCGCTGACACCAGCGGAAAAGGCGTATGAGCCTAGACCGAGTGCAGAAAGCTACAGATCACGCAGACCGAGTATGGAGAGCAATAGACGCTCTTCGAGAACCAGTTTGGCAAGCATGCCGCCCAACAGACCCATCTATCGACAGAGCGCCGAGCGCCCCCTCTACGCGACCGCCGCGCCTCCGTCGGTGCGAAGTTCACGACGTAGATCTACGGCTGATTCTGCGCGTGCCATGGTGGCAGGCTGTTTTGGTTTCTAGACGGAGATGGTATGGACGTGAGAGCAGGACTCAAATTCGCAGGAACTGCTTGGTATCGAATGTTGTTCAGAGGTTCTATGGACGGATGGGCCATGAGCTGGCATCACGCTATGGATTGGTGGCTGGGTTTCAAGGTCAATAATGGTTGTAATGGACTGTGGAGTTGACTTAGCGGTGGGAGTATGACACGGTAAGAAGACACTACTTCTCAGAATTAATGCAGTATTTCATCTAGGTGTTGAGGCTGCTCATCCCGAATCCTTGCTAGAACAGCGTTAACGTGAAGATTTCTGCACGCTCGACGATAAAGCCTGGGAAGCCGAAGAGAAGCGCAACATCAACTGTGACGATTCGATCTCGTGAAACCGCAAATTCGACAACTAGCAGGCCTGCAATAACAAGGCTGGGATATTGGCAATGACTACCATGATGTCGACTCCAAAGCCACAGTCCATCTTTGACCCGGGCCCTGGAAAGGAGCCTGAACTTGGATGAAGCGACCAAACAGAGGCCACAGCAAGATCGGGCAGGACTGGACAAAGGTATGCATCTTATGCTTGGCCAAGCCCAGTCACATATCATATCAGGCAGCAACAGCAAGATCGCGTGTTAAGGCTGAGATGGATGGATGTCAGCATCGTCGACGCCCAATCTGGCACATTCACAAATGCACATTCCCTTCAGCCACCGAAGACGCAAAATCACAAAACAGCTGGGACTAGGCCAGCACCGCCCACTAGGAGATGCTGCCGGTATCCAACGAGCAGGGAATCACATGGATTTGGATGACGACGGTCGTAGCGCAGAGGTTTGGGATTTCGGCAACGCCGTTGTTGCTGGTGCTGCTCCGACACGCTGGATCGCCGCCACCGCTGCTGCGGTTGACCCTGGATCGTGCCCAGCTCCTCGGAAAATTTAGCCGGACGGAGTCTTTGATGAATGCGGGATAGAAATGGGCTGCAGGTGGTGATGGTGTTGTGTCAAGTCGAAGTTGGGCGATAGTTTTGTACTGTTCTCTATTTAGCATCGGGAGTTACTGGGTATGATAGATAACCACTGGCTCGATCTCGAGCTTCCATTTTTGACTGATGAGCAGTAATTTTTAATCATATCACCCAACATGATGAGAGGACATATACTAGTATTCCTTAGACACTTACTTGTAAGCTCCCCACAAAGCTACCTTGATTAGTACGACCAAGTGATTAGCTAGATTGTTTTCTTTTCTCTTCCCTCAACACGAAAGAATATTGACAGCAACGTAACTGGAGTCCATCCAATGGCATCATCAAGCTTAGCCAGAGCCGCACAACCACGCAACACCCCTACGAGGCAATTGTATTTCTGGCCGACCAATCACCGCTCCGTGATCCCACCCAGCCTAACCACTTGACCCGTCCAACCGTCCCTCCTCCTCATCCCGCGCACGAACATCGCCATCTCCCGTTTGGAAATTCCCAAATCCTCCAGCCTCGTACGTCCACACCCCCCTCGATCGACAGCAGCCAGACACTCGCCCATCGACTCGCAACGTGTAACACAGCATCTCAGCCGCCGCGAGCAGCCCGCTGTGATTGACGGGTCACGCCGGCCTCGACCCCCGCCGCCGAGACAGCCCGTCACACCGCGTCACATGCGTCGACGACAAGTGGTTCCCCCGTCCCCTTGCGGCCCTTCGAAACGAATGCCATGCAGCCTGTCGCCAAACGGGAACCCGCCAGCGGGGCCACCCTCGATAGCGCGCTAGCGCAAGCCTGCGACGGGCGAGCGCAGCGGTTGCGGCTGTTCACGGCCGTTGATCGTGGGTGATAGATAGTCGATAGGTACCGGTACTTGATGGGGCTCCTGCGGCGACGTGGGGAACGGGGGAGGCTCGTCCCGTTCCCAAACGGGAGCTAACGCTCGGCCGTTGGTAGATGTGTGCTAATGAATGGCATGTGGGGTAGATTCGCTTGTACTTCATCGTAGATTAACGACTTGAGGTCCAAGTGCTGAGGAGGGAGGGTCCATCGTATTCTTTAGAAGCATGGCGGTTCTTCCAGGTTCCGTCGATTACACGGTATGCATGTGCAGCAGGGGCCGTTGAGCGAGAAACCGCACCGCATCTCATTAAAACCCACACTATAATATCAAGAGTGCCAGCTCGATAGCCTTCTCGTCTTGGAGGCGAAAGCTAAGATATGTCATCCTCCATATATTATCTTCAGGTACACCACAGTCCAGCAAGTAGACCTGAAGAAGGAAGAAACAATCAAACACCCAATTCCCATCCAGTACCAAGAATACGCACAGCAAGGAGACACAGTCCTCACAACCTTCAGACAACACGGCAGCACTCGAGCCAAGGGTATCACAGTCTCCGGCAAGACAGACTCTTCTGTACAGGCCCCGGTCAATAAAGAAGAGAAGAAAAGAAGGAGGGAAAGAAGTAAAAAAAGAAGCCTGCTAGCACTAAAAAAATATATGTTAAGTTCCAGGTTCTGTTTGGACCAGGCTGCTGAACTGGTGTTTCCCAATTTGGTATCAACTCCGAATCCCGTCCGCAAAAGTCCATATTCCGATCCCCTTTTACCGCAAGAAATGCAAACGCAAGCTGACCCTCGCTCCCAAAACAAAAGAAAGAGGTCAAGAAAGGTATCAAAGAGACTGAAAGGAAACGAGAATGGTGATGGAGGAACTGTCCGTCCTCAGTGTACTGTGTGAACCTCACGTCTGCTGGCAGGTTCGCGACGGTGGGCCCAAGACATGCCCGCATCATCGCTTACCGCCCGGGACATCTTGGATGTGCCAACCCGGGACGTGTAGTCAGAGCTGTCGTTCGTTTCCCGGTCCAAAAAGCCGTCCTCCAAGGTCATCGTGCTATCGCGCCACCAGTAGTGCAGCACGTCACTTTGCCAACGCCAAAAATCACGTATCTTCAACGCCCTGGAACTGATAAACGTCGAATGAAGTAGAATCGCGTTGAGAGGAGATGTTCGCAGTTGTTGCAGTAGCCATCGGTTCATAAAGTCCGCCTTGCCACCGGTCTCGTGGTCTAGAAGTAGCCGGTCGATGGCGTACTCCTTGGATGTAAGCTGAATTTTACTCCGTTTCTCGGCATCGTCGTCGGGAAGTCTCGAGGCAGATTTCAGCGCATCCAGCGGATTTTGGGGGAAATCGGCAGCAAAACATGTTCTGGCTGACTGAGAAGAACTGAAAACATGTCGTGCGCCAAACTCGTCTCTCTTGCCAGAATATCATCCCGGTCATCCAGGTCCAGGTCCTCGTACTTTTCGTCGGGGTACAATAGGTAGGAAATTCGCGGTGACATGTGCTTTCTCATTACCCCCTTCTCCTCGCACTGCAATTTGAGGCGCTTGACCACCCCGTTGAGCGTTTCGATGCTTTCTCTCCGTCTTCTCTCCTCCTCTGGAAACTCGGCAAAGAACTCAAGTTCCTCGTCGCTGACCTTTTTTGATGAAGCGTTTCCTACCTCCTGGTCATGAATGTATTCTTCCTTGACAAAAATAAGGTCCTCGTATTCCTCTTTGGCATTTTCAAGATCGCCGACCGTTGATATTAGCTCCATGTACAGCGGATGTAAGTCTTCTGGAGGCCCTTCGGGTGAGATGCCTTTCAAGCAGAGTGGCATGTCCTTGAACATGTCTATTGGATCCGGCTCCCTTTCTCCCTCCGGGATAGGTGGTGGTATGACCCGGGTGCGACCCGCTGCAAGCAAGCTGAAGAATCGTGTCTCCAGGTTGTTAAGCACCTCCTCCTCCTCGTCCAGGACGACTTCCAGCCCTTCGTATGTAGACTCCAAAAAGTGGTACTCGGTCCGTATGCGCTGCATCTCCCCCAGGCGTCGGTCCAAGAGGTGGTTGGGTGGCAAGTGTGATACACCACGTTGACTAACAAGGATCGGTCGAATGACACCCATGAAGGCATTGTCCGCATCGTCCTTCTCCCGCCGAAGTTCTCGTAACTCTTTTCGCTTTTTCGCCATCTGGGTTTTGATCTCGTTCAGCCTGGCCCTCTTCTCCTTAAGCTGTGTCCATAATAGTTCAATCTCCCCTTCGGACGAGGCATCTGAGGCTTCCGACATGGCAACGTCTGATGAACCTGATGTTGGGATTGGGAGCCTCCCCGCTGGAGGCACCATCCGTGGGCTTTGGGTCCTCTCGTGTTGAGACACCCAGTTTGTTATCCTGTTTGTGGCCGACGTTCTACTATCTTGGGCCGGTGATCGAAATGCTGGAGCTGCGGGAAGGAGTGGAGGAAACTTTCGAGCGTTGCGGTACAAAAAAGGATCCTCCTCGGAACTTGAGTCCGAGACCGATGACCGACTGTCTGTCGGTCGCGTATTGGAATATGTCGAAGAGCCGGATGCCGAGGGATACCGGCCTCGGAAGGTGACAGCATGACGTCCCGGAGCATTTCTTCTGGACTGCCTATCTCGAGAGTGGTAGGACCTCTCTTCCGACGTAGGGATGCTTGGAGGTTTTGACAACTCTACATGTCTAGGTGCTTTCAAAAGATTCGATTCCCATGCTTGAAATTGTGACAATTCTTCATCGCCACTACGGGAGTTTGAGCTACTGGACGACCGCGGCGGCGGTGGCGGAGGTGGCGGACGGCCCCGGAACGGTGTAGAGCTCCCTTGAAATGTATCGTGATCGGGCCGAGGCGGCGGGGGAAGAGGCGGATGGTTCGCCTGGCGTCGAGATTCGAAGGCTCGGGCAGAAGAATGTGGAGATGGAGGCCGCGGAAGGGGGTATATAAGCTCAGTCGAGGGTCGTGAAGACTCCTGGTAAGCGGTCGGGGCTCTTGTTGATGGTGGAGGTGGAGGAAGGCCTATTAGGTGGTTCGTCAAGTAGTGACCTGGTGGAGGAGGGACCGGCGGCGTCGAGCCCGAGGATGATTTGTGCATATGTCGAGAGCCTAAGCGAGGCGGAGGAGGGGGTCGCGAGATGGCACCGATTGGAGTCGTGACGCTGCTCGACCCAAGCGAGTCGTCACGGCGAAGGCGATGCCTATCGGCTTGCGGCTCTTCGTTGTCGCAGTACAATGCCATGGTGGCTTCGAACAGAGAATTGGACGCATCTCCCACGCTGTCGAGTGCGTTGGGTGAGGGCAAAGGAAGTGCTAGACGGGCGCCGGGATGCACAGCGACATCCATAAAGACGATTAGGAGTGAGAGAGTCGAGGTCTGGGGTGATTGTCGTCCATGTCTCGCGACGTCGTCGATAGTGTCGTCGATAGTAGTCGAGCCTGGGCAAGCTGTAACATCCTCTGGTTGTGCGGCTGTGTTGTGAAGTGAAGCGAGGGTGTCGCGAGTTAGTGTGGCACGTCAGAGGCCGGAGGTTGAATGTTGGACATCGATGGTTGGTCGTGGAATGTTGGATGTTGCCCTGGATCTTGGACGTGACTGCTGATTACACCAGTCCGAGGCGAACAGAGGTACCTTCCGGTCGTACCTTCCATGCCTCTGCCGTCGGGACGTGTTTAATTACGGGGCTAAATTGGGAGACATGGGGTTGCTAGGGGGGGATGGGTAGGCTAATACGGTGCTTCGTACGCATTACTGTTCCTCCATACCGGGCTATTACAGGCTAAGGCAACGGCCAACGGGGCCCGATTAGGTACCGTTTATGCGGCTCCAGCTCTCCATGACTCCAGGGCAAGTGCAAGTGCCGTCGGGGCAGAGGACGTCGCCCCGGGTGCGGGCCGTAGGCTACAGCGGGGAAGGCCCACTACAATGAGCACCCGACCTTGCCCACTGTTCCGCCGAAAGCCCGCCTTAACAGGGATCAATGGATGGAAGCCAGTGGAGTGCTAACGATGATAGCGATGAGCTTCAACGGCTTGAAGCTTGTAAGACAGGAAGCCCTTTCTCCGTAGGTACTAGACTCCATGATAGACTCCATAACAGACTCCACCTCGCTGGACGTTTGCCGTGCAACGTTGACGGGAGCCAGAAGCGAACAAAACGTGGACAAATACGGGTGGGGGCTATTAGCCTTGGTTGATTCGGTGTTAGTCGGGCTGTTAGTGGTGATGTTAGTGGTGTCGGTGGTGTTAGTGAGGCGCTATGCAGACGACAGACGACAGGTCGTTTGTAACTCTACTTCGTCACAATCACAGGCATGGAGACCAGGCTTCAGGTTTCCAACCATCCACTCCCCCACTCGTCCAACCTGTTCTCTCCGTTCCAATTCCCTCCTCGCTCTGCGGCCCTGCGTGCTCACTCCTCGGGGTGGTCTAAATGGATACGCCAACTGGGGCCCCCGTTATGCGAGCTTGGTGCAACGAGACAAATGCGCGGCATAAAGACTGCGTTGCGTTGCGCTGCGACGGACTGATAAGCCGTCCGCGGGGTTTAGCTGCTCGGCTTCCTAGTACGTGAAGCCTGCCCACCCTCTGCTGCATCTACCCTCGCGCACCTCTTCCGTAGCCTACCTTGTTCTGCAGCTCGCTCCATTGCTCCCCGTTCCTTTCCTCGGCTCCTGCAGCTCTTCTCTTCGAAATCCTTTATGCGCTGACGCCGTCGCATCTGCTGACTGGGCTTGCAGCGAGAGCGGGACGCTTTTGCCTGTGAGCGCGGGCAGACACCACACACACAACCACCCTCCGACACGTCCTCCTCATATCTATACCATCCATCCCTATCCAACGTGAGGGGGCCAACGGCAGCTCTTCAGTCTGTTACCGTGCAGCCAGAGCCCAACTCCCTGGTCTGTTACACGCCGTTTCTCAGCCTCGAGCCGCATAGTCACTGGTCTAAAAGAGGTCCCATCTTTACTTTCGCCCTAGTCCTACAAAACCCCCCACCAGCCATCCTCGGCGGTGGCCGCGAGCCGCGAGCCTCAAGCCTCGAGCTGTGAGCTGTGAGCCTTGAGCCTTCCTGCACCCTAAGTCGCCAACGCCAGCGGCAACGGAACGGCCACGACAACGGCAACGGCAACGGCAACGAGAACACGCCGCAAGCTATCTGAGTCTGGATGCTACCGTGTTGTTTCAAAGGCCCCAGCGCAAGATGCCACCATGTATAGAAGCAGCAAATCAAAGTCAAAATCCAGATGGTCTGAGTGGATCTGGCATGAGGAATACCAACGATACTATCGTCAGCGTTCAACCGCAAATGGTTCGCATATTCTCCCCTCGCTCTGCCCTAGATATCTCCTCCGACTACGGTCTCTTACTGACTGCTGCGTAGGCGAACTCGATTACGAGTGGCATGATGGCGCTACCGCCGCCGCCGCGGTAGACGAACAGACCCCGCGAGACACCACCGCCATAGACGACCTAACTCAAGGTATCGCCAACCTAGACACGTCGACCTCATCAGCTCCTTACGACCCGACGAGTAGGTTGGCTCCCTTCTACAACACGTAGTGGCGTGGGATACCTCGTGCCACTGTGCCATCTGCCTCTTGTGGTGTACACCAATTCTGATCATGGTGAGCTAACACAGGACTTGAAATAGCTGCAGAATACTCCGTCACGAGCGGCGCAACCGGCTCGCGAAGCAAATCCAAGCCGAAGTCTTCAAGTCGAGGGAAAGGTAAGCAACGCGCCTATCCCGACGAAGATGAGGTAGTCCGGGAGCCTGCCGCCTCCTCCTCCTCCTCCAGACAGATTCCCGCCAAGATCGCCACCGATGTTCAGGGTCAATGTAAGTTAGCAGTGCAGCAGGTTTTGAATACGTACCTGAAGGGTGCTAATCATGTCTTTCTAGATTACGATCCCAATTCCGGCCAATATTACTCCTACCCAGGTCAAGGTGCATCTCGGCATCGCCAGACTTCGGGTAAGAAATAGGTTCCGTTGCCCCTTGACGCACGCAACTGCTCACATTTACTAGGTGGCACGGCGTCCTTCTATCCTGCGTCCTATCCTGAACGTAGCTCCGAAAAAGGTCATGGATCAAGTACGTGAAGATTCCATGTCACTCCCAATCCCAGATACGGCTTAGTAGCCTCTGCTCACACATTGCCAATTACAGAAATTACCGCTCCTTACTACCCTATCGAGGAACCCCGTCGAGAGGAAGACGACGATGTTCTTCAGGCTGCCATGAGTGCCAGCCGGAATCACGACTACCCTGGCCATTCTACTGGAGAAGCCTCTGGGGCATACGGTATGTGTATCCGCGATAGTTTCTCCCGCTAGTGCTGATTCATCTATTGTAGAAGCATACGACTTTGAAGATGAAGGTCCGCCTACCCCTAAAGCCGGGCAACACCACAGCGCGGCCCACATTGCTGCTGCCGACACGGAAGGGGAGTTATTGGATCCTCGTGAGCATTCAGCACCACTATACGTGAACTTCTTGACTCATCATATTTTAGGCTACCGCGTCGAGCACTCTGACAGATTCCAACCCGGAGAGGTATTTTGATGTGTCAAGCGATATCCTATCACCTTGCTGATCTTTGTGGTAGATATTCAAAGTTCTCTGGTCGGAACCCCAAGGTAGTGGCAATGAAGGCGCATCGGTTTCTGAACGACGAGAGTTCAGGGATAGGTTCGGTGGTAAATTCTTTGTAGGATTTCGCCGTTTCATTATCATCGCCAACGACTTGGGCCATTGCACCTGTGTGTAAGTACTCATATTTTTCCCCAGGTAAACTTTTATGTTGACTCAATTAGACCTATCCTTACCTACGGTGGCAAGGGTTGTAAAAAGAGAGGCGTCAAGCCCGCAAAGCATGGCATTGTCTATGAAAGAGGCAGCAAAGCCATGCTCCTCAAGGATGAGCCCAAACTGGGCTTTGCCCCAGTCCAGGTTGAAATGACCATGGAAGGCGAGAAACTATCCAAGGAGTCCCGGGTCAACTACTCGAAGCTGGTCACGGTCGAGCACAACGTAAAAGTTTTCTTCATTGGCAATGTCGCGGCTACACACTGGGACATCGTCTCCGATGCGGTTAACCATTGTTGGGAGGACAAGATCCACCACAAGAGGAGACACTTCAAGTGATGGAACACGTCCCGACCCTACACCCACGTTCCCCGATGCCATCCTTGGCATCGTATTTTGGGCGCCCACAGCGGTGCCAACCTTTATATACGTTCCTCAGGGGTCGCGAACTGGCCAGACATTCGCAACCCCCTGCGAAACCCTCTAGTCACGATTTTACGACGATAGTTATGGCTCTGACGATATGGCGGTATTTTCGAAGGATTTTTGCCCGATCTATCTTGTGTTTGGCTGATATTTTTCTTCCTTCCTGGTCAAAGTCCATGTGCAGCATTTGACTCGGCATGTTGGATATTGTCAAGGCTTTTTTTTTTTGGCTGACGATTGTGCGCTGCGGCGAGGAGTAAATTTGGGATCCTATGATCATTGGACAAATTGAGCTACAATGATCAGTGAGGAAGACAGACAGGTGGAACAGAACTCACCAGAGAAGCTACAGATGAATCGACGACATCACGAGTTCTGCTTTTTAATCCATTTTCTTCAATGATTTAACCATGTATTGTGTTTTCTCCTTTTGTATGTTTGAACCTGCTTTGCAATAGTACACGGGACTAGTATTGGTTTCGAATTGATCATGACGTCTGTCGCCTTCTCGTAACTGTTAACTTTCCGGGGGAAATTCACATGCCGTTCGACGAGACTGCCTTTCAACGATAAATCCTTCACGTAAATATAATCTTGACTAGAAACTAACATGCAAGCCCTCATGTAGTACGTACTAGCAGTATCATGAAATATTTTGTAAGGAATTCATGCTCCTTTGCGTACCTTAGTGAAATGGCCTTGTTTCTTATACAGCACCACCGGCTTAGACGGGCCCGAGCTCACCGAGGTGGGACCCACTAAACCGCTCCTGTGCCGAGGCATCTCCCCCGCAACGGCCGAATGATGTAAACGGTGATGGCAACCTTGAAATGACCATGGATGCGACCGAGGCTGTCGAAGCGTTAAGAGTGTAAAATATCCATGGATTCCCTGAAACCATCCGTTGTCAGCTTAAATACTTGCAATTTCAATTATTTCTTCCTTTCAGCAACTTGCAGCTAATTGACTTCATTCTCCTTCTCCTCGCCGTCCTCGTCTACTACCATCAGCAGCTAGTCTTTCGAACCTCCCAACCACCAACCATTCCTCCTACCACACACCTCTCTCAATCGCCGCCATGGCCGAAGCAGCTCAGCTAGATGACTTCCCTTCCCTCTTCTCCCTCAAGGGCAAAGTCGCCGTCGTAACCGGCGGCTCTCGAGGTCTCGGCCTCCACGCCGCATCCGCGTACGTCCCCAGGCCTCCGTACCCAACCGCCATCCTGCTAATCATTGACCTTGCTCCCTTCCAGCTTCCTCCAGGCCGGCGCCAAGACCGTCTTCATCTCCTCCCGCAAGGCCAGCGCGTGCAACACCGCCGTCGCCGCGCTCAACGCCCTCCCGAACCTCGCGCCCGGCGCGCGCGCCATCGCCGTGCCGGCCGACTCGGCGCACGAGGCCGGCGTGGCGCACCTCCTCGCCGAGGTCAAGAAGCACACGGACCGCGTCGACATTCTCTTCGCCAACGCCGGCGCCACTTGGGGCGAGGCTTTTGACACGCACCCGGACGCCGCCTTCGCCAAGGTCATGGACCTCAACGTCAAGGCCGTCTTCAACACCATTCGCCTCTTCACTCCGCTGCTGCAGGCCTCGGCCAGTCTGCGCGACCCGAGCCGCGTGCTCATCACCGCGTCCGTCGCCGGGCTAGGTATCGGAACCCTCGGCGCCCAGGGCACGTACGGATACTCGGCCAGCAAGGCCGCCGTCATCCACCTGGGCCGTAACTTGGCCGTCGAGCTGGGTCCGCGCCACGTCACCGTTAACTCCATCTGCCCGGGCTTCTTCCCGAGCAAGATGTCCAACGGGCTGCTGGATCTGACGGGCGGCGCGGAGCAGATCGCCAAGGGAAACCCCATGGGTCGCTTGGGCGTGCCCGAGGACATCGCTGGCATCGTCGTCTACTTGGCGAGTCGTGCCGGTTCGCACGTGAACGGGGAGGCCATTGCCGTGGATGGCGGGGCTGTGTGGGCGAGGGGGGAACTGTCGGCGGCCGGGGAGTCGTCGAAGCTGTAGATGTAAAAGAAAAAGCTTGGTAAGACTGTCATGGAACGGGCGAAGAGCTGTATATAGAAAGCTATGGATAGGTGGCTATAAATACGATCCTTGTGTATGATAAAGTAATTGGTGATATGGATATGCGTGGATGATTTCCTCTGGAGGTTGATAGTTGGACCAAATCTATTATGGCTACATGATCACTGAATCCCTATTGTTATGTTGTCTATGCACATCTTCTATACGCGTTGTGTTCGATTTTATTATGTCACAGGATCTCATCTACCTCGTCAACTGTCTTGTCCACTTTACCGTCCCCTTCTTCAGCAAACGGCTTGCGGGCAACCCAAGAGCTGGCCTTGTAGGTCGTCTGCAAAAGGCTCTCTGTATCCTGAATGTACGGCGCCTCAATGCCTGTCTCCCTCCATTCGACGACAAACCCCAGCTTCTCCAGCAACGCCATGACCTCGTCATCCGACAGCTCGAAGCTCCCCGGGTCAGCGATGCCAGATGAGTTGTTGTGATCATGCTCCCCGTCCCCGTCGTCGTCTAGGCCGTGGTTCCCCGGTGCGTGGTTCTCAAAGTGCCACAGCAGGGGCCCGATGTTGACGAGCACGCCGCCGGGCCGTAGACAGTGCAGGATGACTTCGAGGTACCGGATCAGGTTCGGTGCGGTGTCGAGGAAGAAGACGCTCGCCACGGCGTCGTACTGGTCCTTGTGTGCGTCGTCAGCGTAGAGGCACAGAAAGTCCGAGGCGGTGAACGACATTTCTCCATGGTTCGGGGCGTTGGCGAGTGTCGTCCCCGGGTGGATATCTGGGACTTTGTAACTGCGCAGATGGTTTGCCCTGGTGAGGTGGTTGGAGAAGGTGTGAATCCAGGGGTAAATGGTATGTTGGCCGGCAACTGGGCAGCAGTTGAGGATATACGATGAGGCAAGTAGTTGATGGTAAGAGATCTCGTTGCCCTCGGCCGTAAAGCCCTTGGCGCACAAGTCGAAGACTAACCTCCCTAGGCCAGCACCAGGAACTAAGACGTTGAGGGGCTTGCCCTCCGGTGACTTGGTCTTTTCTTCCTCGAGAGCCCTCAAAATGGGGCCGTAACAAGCCGCCCGCTCCGCCGCACCAGCCTCGGACCAGTCGCGATAGAACTGGCGGAGAGTACTCCTCGCCTTGTCAACATCTGCGTGCTTAGCCACGCCAGCCCACTCCTGCGGCATGGTGGACTCGGTGCTCTCCGGGCCAGGGGCAATCATGCGGAACGACTGAAGGCCGAACTTGGCGATGGTGCGGGCCAGCTCGGCGTTGGAGTCGATGGCATCGTCCGTCTTCTCCAGGGTTTCGAGGAAGTTGAAGGGCGGTGCGGCGAGGAGTTGCCAGTGGGCCTGGGGAAGGGCGTAGAAGGATTGGCGGCGCAGGTGGGTGACGTTGAAGTGAGCTACTTTGGCATACTGGCTGTTGAAGACTCAGTATGACGAGTCCGAGTGTGAAGACAGGCAGTGGGTGGTGCTGGGAGGGTGAAAGCATTATTGTTCCCTGGTAGACATGAGATGAGACGTTGAACTGGCAGGATGACAGAACTAAACCCCCTCCCACCGACGCAACCGCTGCGAGGGCCTGGCAACTGCAAGTACTCACAAGAACGAATCCAGCGCGCAGAAGACTACCCGAACCTCCTCAGGGTCTTCGATGTTCTCTTCCACTCCGCCCCAGGCGCCCTCATCGTCGGCCGCAGCAGCAGCAGCAGCCTCGATGGCATGCGCCGCATCAGGGTGCTCTATTACGGCTGATGCAGACATTGCGAGATGGGGTTAGGTCACAGTCGGGACATGGTGTGAGCAAAAAGAAGGAGAAGGTGAGATCAGGGAGTTTTGAGAAAAAGGATGAGCCGGAGGATGGAGATGTTGACTCCAAGATTGGGCTCTCGGGCTACCTTTCTCAAAGTGACTTTGCGATAGCTGCCGTCTCTGAGCTGCCCGCCTTCGGAGCCCGGAGCTCAATGGCGGGGGAGGTTGAGCGGGGGAGGATAGAGTGCTGCGGCCAATGGCGTGGGTGCTAGAGAGCGGCCAATCATGTGATTTATAGAAGCCAAGTGCTTGTCTGCCTCGCTTCTTCTCCTTTCAACGATCGCTTGGGTTTCGTGCGCTTGTTGTGAGAAAATCTCAACACCCATAAATCTTCATTGACTGCTTATCATTGCTGTTTACTTTGATTCTGCGTGGTAGCCGAATAGCCATTTGAATAGCCATTTGCTGCTAAATCACACATCGTCGCCATGTCAACCGCTGAGAGTACGACAGTTCAGCTGTCCGTCCCTGTTCCTCACTCATTCGACACGCGCATCTACATTCGATTATCCACCAGAGCGAAAGCCGTTGTGCTCTTTCTTACGACAGCCGCTCATGACGATGTGGGCTCGGCAACATCACTGGGTTCATTCGTCTACGCTCTGCCCAACGTAAGTTTTTCCTTAACGGTGGAAGACGTTCCATTTGTACTGATCTGCCGCATGCAGAGGTATAACAGTAGCGATCCGCTATCCACGACGCTCTACTCATCAGAGTCTTCCATCGAGTTCACAGCTCGAATGGCAAAGCTACTAGCACGGAGAACTCAACTTCCGGTGTATGTCAGCAACTCGATGAGCTTCGCCGATGCGGGCATGGGCGGTACTGTGGAGGAGGAGATGGAGGCTTTCAAGACTATCGTGGGCGTTGTCCTTGAAAAGCTTCAGAAACCTGGCTTGGGGTCAGCAGTTGTCAACGGCCCAACTGTTTAGTTTCGACTTGCACCCTACACCCTCACCGGAATCGAATCAGGAGGTCCCAGCCGAGCCCACCGTTTTTGGAACTGGCTACGTTCCAGAGAACCAGAGGCGCTCCCCTTACTTCAGCTCTCGGGGAATACAATACTCTCGCGAAACCTATTGACAAAGTGGACCTCTGGGAAGCTCACGTGTAACGGACCTGCCAACAATGCACTCGGCCATTTACCCCTAGTCGAGGATGACTAGACTTTACCAGATACAGCCGCGACCTCTTCAACCGCATTGTGTTCAGGATCGGCCTAATTATGAGTGGGCCGGCACGTTGCGGCGGCATTGCTTGTCAGGCTGGCATTTGGTGGGACTACAACAGTGACGCGTGGTTCCAGGGGGCAGCATTGTGAGACACGCATGCCGGCGGCTTGACCCAAATGTTTGTCACTCCGTATGAAGAAGTGTGAAGCGCGAGCAAGGGCTTTTAGAGAAGGGGAGTTCGAGGGGGTTTGCAGATCGGGCAAGAAAAAGTAAATCTTGGCTCCAGTATCTTGTTTGCAGCAAGGGTGGCTATCAATTCACGAGTCCGAGGTGCCGACAGAACGTGCATACCCGGGTGGCCTGGCTCAAGTTGAAGAGAGGACTGACGATAGACTGGCTGCAACAAAGCATCGTGGTCGCCTCGACGAGAGCTAGTATGGGTGCTCTCCGGGGCAAACATATAGACGGATACATACATGATAGAGCCTCGACTAGGAGAAAGTCAGGACTCATCAGCGGGTACAGAGAGGTCGGAAGAGGCTGGAGTACTGGCTAGTATGTTGCAGATGCTCTCTCGTCTGATTTTAACCTCTTCCCTAACGGACAAAATATGTACTGTAGTCCTATGACGGGGTCTCCTGAGAAGTCCAGCCTGAAGAATTGATGATTGGCCAATTTCTGGCTCTCAAGAGATGCGTCTCGTCCGAGACGACCTACAAAGTCTACACCGAGTATTTCAAAACATTACGAAGTAAACAGTATTATCCTTGAAGCATATCTAGATTAATGCAAGACAAAGCTGCAGCAAGCAGCAAGTATCCTTGTGCTACCCACTCGTGAGATGCGAGGCCCAGCTGTGGTAAGACAATGCGACGAGCAGCTCGATGAGGAAGGTAAAACAGGGTCTGGGTTGTTGTCCTGGGTCCACACTGATTAAATGTTGTGTAGTATTCGTATCCATTGTTTGATGCCTTGAGGTTAGGTGGTTTATAGGAATTGACAATGGGCACGCCGTTTGTATTCATGTCCGTACAATACTACTAGTTTCATATACTCGTGATTGATGTCAGCCAACCCCCCCCCAGTTACAGCCACCAAAAACTAGGTAGCAATAAGAGATACACAGTGATTAGTTCTTCATACCTTCCTCCCGTCATCAGATACGTATAATGAAATCCAATTAATCCCGGGGCGGAGGGACGTGGAGTGCCTAGGGAAATGCAGTTTAGCGCGGGCCAATTCCCAGGCTTGAAAAAGCCTGCAGGAAAAAAAATTGCAGCCCTCGGCGGCTTCCCCCAATAAGGCGGGCAGGGCTGGAGATGTCCCACGGGTCCCGGGTTATCGTTATCGCCGGCCACCATGCGGTACCCAAGGTGCGCTGTGGTTTGCTGGCTCCAGCAGACGGACCTCCACCCCGTAGGCGCCTGTGCCTCTTTGCCTAGGCGTCCAACCCACCCGTTTTGCCCGACTCCATCCATGCCCACGCCTTTGAGACTCTGCCCTCCGCCTCAACATTAGAATTTCACTCCATCTCCATCTCCAGCTCTCTCCCACATCTCGCCGCCCGCTTCGTTCTATCTATAAGTTGAAATATCTTACATATCAACACAAAGTCTAGCATCTTCTCGTTGAAGATTGCCGATCCTGCGTGTCGTCATCGCCCGCGAGAATCACACTCGCCGGTTCAATTGCCTACAAAGCATGATTACAAGTACAAAGTCCAACCGCCGCAACAACCCACCAATATCTGAGTAGCCCAGACCACAGCCATACAGTAGTCGTCCCAAAGCCTGGTGAGTTCCATCCATGGATGAGTGTGTGGCCCCACGACGTCCCCCTGCTTCTGCTGCTGCTGCTGCTCCTGTTGCTGCTGGGGCTACCTTACTGAGGGGCAGTCAAGCCAGTCTGCTTTACCCACTACCTACCCACTACCCACTACCAAACCCACTACCACCACCTCCCACCACTGAATCTCCATACCATATCCTATCTCCTCCTCCTCCCTCCTCCCACCGCTTGCTGCTCGCTCCACGCCGTCGCCAGCTCGCTAACCCCGTGTTGAAGAAGCTGTGAAGCTTCGCCCATGTCATTAGACGACCACCGATAACTCCCATCTCCCCTTTGCGCCCCGTCAATCGCCTTCGCCCGCTTTGCGCCGCCCGTTTCGCGCCCGCCCCGATCACACCCGCCATGTCCTGGCAACCTTCCCCGGAGTCGCTGAGCCAGCTGGCTGCTTGTCTTAAGGACTCGCTCAGTGGTTTCGACAAGAATGCCCGGAAGCAGGCCGACTTGGTGAGTCGCCGCTGGCCGCCACATCATGCGCCGAGCCGCCGCTGACCTCGACTTTGCTTTGTCCGTAGATGCTTCAGCAGGCCAAGAACTCTCCTGATATCAACAACTACCTCGCCTACATCTTCTCCAGCTCCCAGCCTCCCGAGGGAATCCAATGCAGCGAGCAAGATTACCACCTGGTGCGCTCCGCCGCAGGCATCATGCTGAAGAACAATGTCAAAAGCGATTGGAAGACCATTCCTGAGTCCAGCTTACAGCTTGTTAAGCTGGCCATTCCCATGTGCTTGCAGGACAAGAACTCGCAAATCCGAAACTTCGCCGGCAATATTGCCACCGAGGTCATCCGCCGCGGTGGCTTGTTGAGCTGGCCTGAGCTACTTCCCCAGCTCCTCGACATGATCGCCAACACAAGCGGCCAGGTCTCCAACCAGGCTCAGGAGGGCGCCATGTCTGCCATGGCCAAGATCTGTGAAGATAATTACCGAATGTTGATGAAGGAGGTCAATGGCGAACGGCCTCTGAACTACGTTCTGCCCAAGTTTATCCTGGCTACCAAGAGCCCTCTTCCCAAGGTCCGCGCCGGAGCCCTGACAGCCATCAACGTCTTCACCCCGCGTGAGTCGCAAGCTATGTTGAACTCGATAGACGACCTTCTGCAGCACCTCTTCACTCTGGCTAGCGACGAAAACACCGATGTGCGGAGACAGGTTTGCCGGGCCTTTGTTCATCTAGTCGAGACCCGCCCCGACAAGTTGCAACCACACATCGGCGGCCTTGTCGATTACATCATCACTCAGCAAAAAAGTGACGACGAGGATCTAGCTTGCGAAGCAGCTGAATTCTGGCTTGCCGTAGGCGAGCACGACAATCTCTGGAGGGCCCTAGAACCCTACATCAACAAAATTGTCCCAGTCCTCTTGGAATGCATGGTTTACAGCGGGGAGGATATCGCTCTGCTCGGAGGCCAATCTGATGACGAAGACGAAGAAGATCGAGAAGAGGACATTCGGCCCGCATTCGCCAAGAAGGCTGCGGCACGGACAGCGAACGCCGAAGGCTCAGCGTCTGCAGACCAAGCCCAGAACGGAAACGCCTTTGAGAAGCTTGCCAGCATGGACGAGGATGCGGAAGATGGAGAAGTCGACGAATTCGATGATGATGGCGATGACGGAAACCCGGATGAGAAGTGGACAATTCGAAAGTGCTCGGCTGCCGCACTCGACGTGTTTGCCCGCGATTTCCGAAACCCTGTGTTCGAGGCTATATTCCCCTATCTTTCGCAGAACCTAAGGCATGACGAATGGCCCCACCGGGAGGCTGCCGTACTGGCTCTCGGCGCTGTGGCGGATGGGTGCATGGAAGTTGTCACACCTCATCTTCCCGAGTTGGTGCCCTATCTGATCTCCTTACTGGAGGACCCAGAGCCCGTCATCAGACAGATAACTTGCTGGTCTCTTGGAAGATACTCGTCCTGGGCCGCTAATCTAGAAGCTCAACAAAAAGAGCAGTTCTTTGTTCCCCTCATGGACGGCATTCTTCGCAAAATGCTTGACAAGAACAAGAAGGTACAGGAAGCCAGTGCATCCGCATTTGCTAACCTCGAGGAGAAGGCCGGCCCGATACTGTCGCCGTACTGTGTTCCCATCATTCAGCAATTTGTCCGGTGCTTCGAAAAGTACAAGGATCGCAACATGTACATCCTATACGACTGTGTTCAGACACTAGCTGAGCACGTTGGGCCCATTTTGGCGAGCCCGGAAGTGTCTGGGCTTCTTATGCCAGCCTTGATTGATCGATACAACAAGGTTGGAAACGAGTCCCGCGAGCTCTTCCCCATGCTCGAGTGCCTTTCTTATGTGGCCATGGCCTTACACGATGCTTTCGCCCCTTATGCCCAGCCCATCTTTGTGCGATGCGTCAACATCATCCACATCAACCTAGAGCTGGCCCTCCAAGGGACAACTAATCCTGGAATGGAAGAGCCAGACAAGGACTTTCTCATTACCAGCTTGGACCTGCTCAGTGCAATAGTGCAAGCGTTGGATGACGAAAAGGCGGCTGAGCTCATCAAGACGTCGCAGCAGCCCTTCTTTGAGCTGCTTGCTCTCTGCATGGAGGACCCTTCAGACGAGGCACGGCAGTCAGCTTATGCGCTCCTCGGTGATTGCGCAAGATATGTTTTCCCTCAGCTACAACAATACCTTCCGACAATCTTCCCAATTCTACTCAAACAGCTCGATATGGATAGCGTTCTAGATGAAGACATGGACGGCGGATTTGGCGTTGTCAACAACGCCTGCTGGTCCGCTGGAGAGATCTCCATGCAGTACGGGAAGAACCTGGCACCCTGGGTCCCTGAGCTCCTTGAAAGATTTGTCGAGATCATTACCAACCCTCGCGTACCCAAGGCACTAAGCGAGAACGCCGCCATTGCACTTGGTCGTCTTGGGCTAGATCACGCTGAGCAAATAGCGCCTGCACTAGGAACGTTTGCCGACGAGTTCTTGTCCGCCATGGATGATGTCGAGCCGACAGAGGAGAAGGCGACGGCTTTCAAGGGATTCTCTCAGGTCGTCGCACAGAACCCGCAGGCCATGGAGAAATCTCTGATGACGTACTTCGTTGCCATTGCTCAATATGAATTGAGCTTGAAGAGCCCCGTCAAGAGCGACCTACATGAAGTCTTCCAGAATGTAGGTACATTTTCAGCGGACATGCGTAGCTCAAGCTAATAACAGGACCCAGGTGCTCAACTCTTATAAGCAAATGATTCCGCACTTTCACGATTTCATCGCACGAATGCCCCAGCGGGACCAAGAACTCCTAACGGCCAACTACTCAGTATAAGCAGGGGCTGATGGGATTTTCTGCTTGAACAAAAGCTGCAGCATCAGTAGCACAGGCGGCATGGCGAAAACGAATAATTACATAGGCATAGATAGATAGTACTAACAGCTCTTTCATTAGGTAGCATGGCGAGAGGCAAGTGGACAGGGCATGGAGCCTCATGGAGCCTCAACGGGCTATACGCACGAAGGACGGAAAATGACGAACATTGCCGGTGCTGCATACGATGGTGTCTCGGGGGCTTCGTGTCAACCGCTTTTCGATCCCCCTTGGCCAGGGAGGAGAATTACAAGGCGACGACTGTATGAAGGATGATCTGGGGATGGATGCGGGCGATTGGGCGAGGATGTTGTCATTTTGGGGAGGAAAATTATACCTGAACGTGCTGGGACGATGAGATATCGACATGGAAGTGGGAAGATGTCATGGGTTGTTACTGGGTAGATAGAAAAGATGCTTCGTCGGGACCGTGCTCAAATGGACGTCGTGAGAAGTGAATCGATGTTAGCTAGGGTAGCGGATACAAGGTACGTGATCAGCATATAAACGAACATGTTGACTATTTTGGTCCATCATTTCACGCTGTTGTAACTGTTGTTCCTGATGCGTAGTGTGATCTTGCGTCAATAATCCTGGTGTTGAAGTGTTCTTAGTCATTAGCAAGGAACCCCAAGACAACAACCAAGCCACCCCAATCATTCATGCTACTCTAATACGGTCCTTCGGTGGCGAAGCTATCGTATACTTCTTAAACCAAACTGAGTCACGAACATAACTGTAGTCACTAGCATGACGTTCTAGGAGCATCTGTGGAGGTCCATGTTTAATGAACAAGATCTGTAGGGGGAGAAAAACCACAACTAGAAACATCAAGCAGCTTGATACCGCATGATTGGGAATAGAATAGATACTTGGTTTTACATGAGTATACTTTCAAGGACTCAGACTGAAGTCTACTATCAAGGTATGATAAGATACGCTATGTGACAGCGGCATCCTCCAATCCACATGTGCATCTATCATCACCCCCTCATTGTATGCCACTGACCGAGCCACGCCGCCTTGCTCTAAGCATCAAGAAGAGCGTTCACTTTTATGAAGAATTTAGTAAGCTTGGGCGATTTGCCCAACGACGAGAGCTTTGTTCGTGAAGCTGAGCAAACGCCACTTTGCCTTTGTTTTCACGGTGGCTGGTGGAGGATGATAGTTGTACGGGTCGCGCTTAAAGGGTGAGGTTGACGCTGGCTTCAACTCCTGCTATTTGTTAATTCGAATCTATCATTCTTCCTCAGACATGAATATTTGGAATCAGAATCGAGTCGAGGTATGTTTTCCTACCTCTGTTAGGGGCCGTTACTCAAGGCGCGAACACCAGACATTGACTTAAGATAGTCCGTCACATTCGAGGGACTTTCCTCTCTTGTGTCACATGCATGGGCAAATTTGCTCTTGATCATACGTTGATCTTTTTCTTTTCTTACTCATACATGAGATGGAAACTGGGACTGTTTACTTTTGCTGCTAGTGAAGGGGAGTGTTGCAAGTAGAGCCAAACCACATGCCTGGAATTTTGCCAGCTGGCCACAGTACCCCTTATAAAACGAAACAAAAAGTCGTCTTTCAACCTCGAAGGTTTTCTCATCGACCATCCAAGTAGTCACACCCTCGCCCGAGCTATGAACAGCCCGGTTTAGGTATCTCCACCCAATGGTGAAAGAATCTCGACTTGCTGCACACGACCTCGGGAGGGAAATCGGTGCGACACTAGGTTGGGAAATGAGGTTTCCCTAATGACTGGTATGGGAGCCTCACTGCAAGGTGTTGTGCCTCCCTTAAAAAAAAGTCTTTACTTTTTGCAATTCTGTGCAGTCATACTACTCTTCCTATTCCCCGGGGCATGGGATGCGCGAAGAGAAATAGCGATGCTCGAGGTCGCAGCTCTGGACGCGCGATATGGCAGGGTGCGTTTGCGTAGAAAACGAACGAATAGCCAAGTGGCTTAGAGTATGAGAAGTGTATCATAGCTTAGCAGGAAAGGTCGAGCGTTCGAATCAGTGCATCTTGTCTCTTTGCCTTTCCTTTTTTTGCTTCCTTTTTTTTGCTGTGTTGATATGCGCAGAAGACTCGTGCATCACTAAGAAGCAACACTACCCCTTGTTCTCTTTTTCGTTCCTTTTTTCACCTCGATTTCATCCGCGCATCGATTCTATTGTTTTCGTCCTCGTCGAATACGTTCAATTACTGCCAGAGCGTTGAACGTGGTCGTGTTCCCGCACCAGCTGGCCGCCACCACCATGAAGCGCCCCCTTTTCCTCACCAGCCTCAGCATCACCACGCGCCTCACTTTTCGCCAGCTGTCAACACTCCAACACTCCCCCTCGCACGCCCGCCACCATGATTCACCGCTTGCGTCTCCCTTCCATCTCTTGCCTTATAGGGCACAATAGCAGTCACTCCCCCCAGCCACATAGGCCCCCTGCCATCCGCTGCCAATAATAGTCAAGCGGTGACTTGGAATCGAAGTCGTCACCAACGCTCCCCCTCGCGATATGCGCCGGGACCCTTGTCGACGAGTTCGAAGCGTCCCGGGGATCCTTGGGGGTCAGTTTCAACACCCTAGTAATTCTATGCGTGGATGGCAGCCATTTTTGCGATGCTAGCCATGAATTTCTTTGAAACGCAGAGGCTGGTTTTGGACATTAACCACAATTATCACGATTTGATAGCGCATGGCATTTGAATTCACTTAGCAAACAGCTAGGACTGAAGAAAAGTTGTTTCGCATGCACCTGTTTAAGATTTTCCCATATGTGATTTTAGCTACAACATTGACGACGAAGTGTTGCGTCGAGGCTTTATTGACGAGTGAACCATCAGTCTTTTCATGGATGTTCAAGTAACCCTTGGTCAGACGCACGCCTTGCTTTAGCGACGTGTATCTGAGGAACCAACATCTATTGACCACGACAAATAACGAAACAAACGTCTGCAAGGACAAAAGACGCATTTGAATAGCTACGGGGCTACGGGGGGCCAAAACTCACACCTCACAGCACAACGCAGCCTTGCGCGCAACTATGTGTAGTCTGCACAAAGAAACGAAAGGCTGAATGAACAACAGAAATCAGCAGTACTTACCTCACTGTTAGCTTGTGCTGAGCACCTCGTTTCGTTAGCATCCATCCCCAGGTTGATGGCCGAAAGCAACTCAGGTTTCCTTTTGCACGTCTCGTTTGATTTTGACCTCCACAATGCAACCTCAACGGAAGAAATTCAACACGCCATGCGCTTTGCAGAAAGTCTTGAACGACGCTCGCCCTATAAGCAAAGAAACGCAGCAGATGAGATCGACATGATTCGCAACCGTGGCCGACTGACAACCCAGCGAGAACACATCAACGGCTGCAACTCTTCTGCCGGTTAAATAAACAAAGATACTATGGGAAGAGAGCGAGGAGGGCACAGAACATGCAAAGGGAAGCTTTCCAGAGAGAGAGAGGGTCTGGAGAACAGAGCACCAAATGATTTCTGCTCATGCTACTCAGCGACGCGAACAAGCGGACGAAAGACATATTCTCCGTTGCCTTCGGGGAAAACAGATACTCAAACATCAGCCAGAGCCGTTGAGCAGCACCCGGAGGGACATGCGGTCACCTGAGAGACCATACAACAACTCCAGCCTCATGCCAGGCCTCCCCACGCGCCACCACCAACCCAGCATCTCCTGATACGCCTGCTCCTTAAAATATCCGGGAGGCCGCTTACGTCTCGTATCACGCCGCGAGGTTTTCGGACTGCGGATATTCTAAATGGGAAGTCTCCCCTTTCTGGCGCTTCAGCTGAAGAAGACGGGACCGCATAGAGAATGAAGCCGGTCCCCGCGGCCTCCATGGGTCCCACCGTACCGCGACAAAATTTACGTCGCCAAGGCCCTGGCGGCAGCATGGAGAAAGATATGTACGTTTTGGCGGAGCCGCCCTGGCTGTCACTGTCAGGTTTTACGTTGAATGGAACGTCACTATGTTTGGACGCTATGTTTGGGGGCACTTTTGCGACTCGGGAGTCAGTCTGAGGTCGGGGGGACAGGCCACGGCCTGGGGCGCTACGCCAGTACCGTATCGGCACCGGTTCATTGCCCCATGTCGAGATGATGCTGGGGGTTGTAGCGACGGAACAGAACCTCTGAGTGCTATACGCCTGTAATGCCAGTCTTCCACGAGGCTCGTCATCTTAGCCCCCCAGGCTATTGGGTTCTGGACCATGACGACGTGCCGCGTCGAACTGCTTGCTCGTCTAGGACCTCGCTGCTCATGTCTCTCTAGAGACGCCCTAGGGGAGCACCTCACCGGCCACTATATTAGCTTGGAGCTTGGAGAGCTGCGAGAAGGCAACAACCCATTGCCGAGTAAGACTAAAGACGCCCACCCCGGAGCCGGAGCCCGCAAGACCACGGCCAGCCGAAGCTATCGCAGACATCTTCACACGCCGGCCCCTAGAGGCTCCCTCCGCACGCCGTTCCATGTGAAAGCCAGCCTACACTGCGACCGGACCCGGGGCTCAAAGCCAGCAGGAGGATGCTCCGTTTAAGCTTTCACACTAGAATGTCGTCGTCGCGGCCGGGGAGCGGTCTCGTCAGGGATCATGGGGCCAGGAGACGCCATTAATAGCACAGCCCCCCACCACTCGGCACGCCGCCGAAGCATGCCAACGGGTGTGATCGGCCGGTCCAGAACCCCAGCACCTGGCGCCCTGTCCCTCGTTGTGTCCCATTCGCAGGGCCAAGTTGGCGTGGGAACGCCGGCAAAGTCTTGAGCAGTGAGTGCCCGAAAGTTGCGCCGTCGCAGGTTCCAACAGAGCTGTTTGCTTGGGTCATACTCGGGCGGTGGGTTTGCGCTTCGTGCTCACGCCTCCTGGTCCCCTTCGGCATGCGTCCCCGTATACTGGAATAGGTTGTTAGATGGAGAAGACCCGAAGACGCCCAACCCCTTGATGATCTGATCCGAGCACCTGGATGGGCGAGGGAAACTGCCGTCGCCATGCGATGGCAGCACGTTAGTTGGCCGTTTTGCTGTTCAGTCTGGACTCTGGAGTCTGCTGGCTGACAACCCGCCCGTCCCTTCATCGTGGCAAGCTAAGCCAGCATCTAATGTAGTTAACGTTACTTGAGCCTGAGCATATGTATGCAATTGCACTGGCACTTTATTCGTAGCGACACATCGATCCGCCGTGAGTCCACCATGACGAGCCGACGACAGCGACAGATTCACCTCGGCGTGACAGCACTCACAAGGGGACCCACCTCCCATCTGCAGCTCGGGGATACCTTGCCTGCTTCATCAGCGGCATCTCCATCCCAGGAGTTTCAAGCCGGCTACTACAAAGTAGTACGCAGCAGCCAATATCTTATCGATTGTGCCATCTCCGAAAGCCTCCGTGGATGTTCCGTCGGAGCGCAAGACCCAAGCCTCCGCAGATGCTGATGAACTAGCACCTTCTCACCCTTCTCACTCGGCGCTTCTCTAGCTTCATTGGGCTTGTCGACAGCGGCGGTGCAAGCCAAGAACTGTTTCGTTGCCAGCAAGCCGGTCAGCCGTCTGGGCTTTTCAGCCCAAGACAAAGATTTGCATTATGTGACAGCAAAATTTCAACTGGTTTCAAGACGATAGTTTCCGCGATTCATGCCAATCTCCAAAAGGGTAACCTGTCACGGTGATCTCGGCATGAATTATGATTCTGCGGGATAATTTGATAATTAAGCGGGACACACGGGTGATTGTTGAGCAATGTCGGTACGTCTTGGTAGTACTTCCGCGGAGCGCTGATGCTTTGTTGCTTGTTGTTCTTGTAAGCACGTGGCTTTGTTAGATGCAGATCAACGGATTTCAACGCTGAGAATAACCTAGTCAACTGTAATAGGGCCCTGAAAATCAGTTACATGCGACGTGCTGCAGAAAACACTTGACTTCTTGGTGGACAGACCTGATGGTCGCTGGTGATGATTACAAGATCTGACCAGCCACTTACTGTACAGCCAGACAAAATAACCTGGACACACGCTAAACCTGTGGCACCACACTGATTTCGGCTGTTGTCGTCGCTGATGAACATGTCATCGTGAAATAAGCTTTGCAGAGTACAGATGTGTTTGCCGCAATGTCAAGCCCGCGCCACGTGTGGTTTGCTTTGGATATCGAGAAATAACCATTTGCAAGTGACGGGTGTACCACGATTCTGATCTGCGAGTCAAGCCTTGTCGTAGCTGCCCATGGGGCAAGCATCATTGGGGGGAGGAGTAGGGGAGATGAGCGACAACGACGCTGGACGAGGATTGGGTTACATGCAGGGGAATCGGAAACAGCGCGTGCAATCACCCGTGGCTGAGATTCTTCTCACGGCTTCTTGCACCAGCATCCTGCTGTGTTTCCCGCCACCGCTTGTGCCGAGATTTCCACGTCCAGGCGACACCGCTTGGCTGGGCGTATGTCGTACAGGATAACCAAAGAAGGCACCACGAGACCAACAAGCAGAAAATGCGCCGCTGTAGCCAGGTCTAACCTGGTCGTTACAGTCTGAACGATGCATCCGTCAACGGCCCTGCATGGCGTGGTAGAGAGTTGGCTTCGTCGCCCGTGGGAAACAGTCCGACTGCCCTGGGTGGTGAAGTTGTGCAAAGCCGTCCGCCGGTAGTCAAGTATCACTGCTTGAAGAAGCAGTGCCGATGGTACGGGCTGCTGGCTCGTCGTCTAACTTTCGAGCCCATTGCCAACCACTCGTTCCCAATTGAAATCACAGGCTTTGTCTGAAGGCCGAGAACCGGCTCAACATATGCCTGTTTGGTTATGATCCAATGCTGGTGCTCTCGGGTTTGAGTGTCAACGAGCATGGCATGTTAGTGCTGCCGTGCCGTCGTCCTAAAGAGGCAATTCTATATTTATCCCATAGGGCGGACCCCATCGTCGAAGGCATGACGCACCAGGGGTCGCAGCTCAAGCTCGGCATCTCGGCCGGTGTCATGCATTCCATCATGATGGGTCAGTAGGAGGAGAAATCACTGGTCCTCTAAAGTAATTGTCTGTTCATCCGACGGAAGCGACATGGGAAACTTGTCGCGCCAATACTTTGAAATGCTGTTCAGGCTAGGAACTTTCGGCACGGGGGCGCACCTCTGCGGGGTTCCTTAACATCGCATCGGGCCTTGGGCTTGCTCCGGACGAATCGCATGCGCCATCGCGCCAACGGCGTGGAAATGTCAGGCATTGGCGAGGATTCTCCGCAAGATCGTCTCGCCTATCCTTGCTCGGGCCCTTAGGCTCAGACTAGCTCTAGTGAGGCAGCTCCCGTTTGCGACGGTCGTGGAGGCAACTGTTGGATCATCATCCTCAGCCGACCGATAGAACAGCAGCTGCAGTTACTTCATCATGGTAAGCCTGGTTCCAGTTTGAGTCATAAATGTGATGTTGATGCATAGCGCCAGCGGCACTGGTAACTCGGCTGCTGAAATGCTGCAATTGTGCGGCGTTGTTGTGACGCCGGCGGGTGAGGCAGAAAAGGGGGTCACCTCAAGAGATCAGCGCGTTTGCCCCATTTCCGTCCGTGCTGGATTTTCCAGTGTTTTCCCGTTACACGGGACGTGCTTGATTAGTCTGTTGCGAGTTATTAAGTGGTGCGATGCAGAAGCCCAGCGCCAGTGATTCTCTCGCGGTAGTACCAAGCCTCACCGCTTCTGCCAGCTAGCCACTACGTGGGATGCGTTGGGTGCCGTCGCAAGTTCATACAAATATAGAAAATAGAGTTGACGCGGTAAACGTGATACGCAGTACGTGCTATCAGCTAGTATTGGTCGCGGAAGATACACCGGGGATCAGCAAGATTCCACGACGACGATACTGCTTGAGAGACATGCCCGCAGGGTTCCGGGCGAACTCATCTGTCATCTACAGGATCGGGGGCACCGTGCGTCGTTGGTTCGCTCGTTGCTCGCCGTCATGATTGACTTCGTGTTTGCCTTTGTCTGAGACAGTCCTGAGATCGCCTCCTGTCAACATCTGAGGGAGGTGGCAAGCTTAGTAGGAGCAGCTGAGATGAAACGTTGTATCTCGCCGATTTTGGTTGATCGTGTCTGTATTGTAACCTATGGGATGAGATGAAGACTGCAGCGTGTTTGGGCGCCCCCAGATCTAGCATAAAGCCGATGGTTGGAAGTTGGAGAAGACGGCCCACCGACTGATCAAGAGAGTTCTTCCAGGGCCTAGAAGGAAGTAAAACATGACGATCGCTGAGAATAGAACTTCACCATACCAAAACCGGACAAGCGGCCAGCCCCTTGGAAACCGCTTTGGTGAGCTTGGCATCTTGGCTGGTGCCCAGTGCCTCACCGCGGCGGCGGACCGAATAGGGAGCCTGATTAGGACGCCGCGTTTGATCGGATCAACGACTTCGATGCCTCGAGTTCGGCTAACTTTCTTAATGAAGAGCGAAGAGGACCCCAACCAAGAGGCTATTGAAATTCTGTGTAAATGATAATCGGCTCGCTAGAATTAAGCTAGTCACAGCAGGTGCATATTTCAGCCTCCACTGGTCTCTTCCGCTGTGGAGCTGGTCCCCGACTGGGTTTCATTTCTCTTTGAGTAGGTTGCGGTAGGGGCTTAATGAACCGCTCTGCCTCATTGGCTGGTCGCGAATGCCTAGGAAGGCTGGCCGGCCTTCTTCTGTGGTTCCGCGGATCGTGCTTTGCACGCAGGGAATGTTCGGATATTCGTGTTCCGGCAACATGTGTTAGAGAGTAGACAGGCAAAGCAAATATCGAGCCTGTCGAGCAGTGACATAAATGGGAATCTTGGTGCGATTTGACGCAGACCAAGTAAGAGGCTTAGCTCGTCTGGGCGGGTCAAACACGTGGAGGTTTATTGTCCACGTCGATTTCGAGACTTCGAGTAACCGACTGCATCCATGAGACGGTCAATCACAAAGTACTATATCTTCAATTAGCTTGGAACTGAACTATGAGCGCATGGGAAACCCTTTTTAGGACACGAGGCCTGTTGTTTCAGCCAAACAGAATCGGTGAAGGCATGTAAATGCGATCTGCGCCAGGCCAGGGGCCCTTGCTTCTCCTATGCTCCGCTCTGAGGACGACCTGTATCAACATCAAGGAGAATGGGCTTGAGAAGGCAAGAAACCCTGCATCGAAGCCAGACCAATCGGGGTCTCACAACAATCCCCAAGGCGATAGTCGTTAGATGTTGGTGCTTGGTAGCGATTTGTTCTTGATTTAGCTCAACGTGGTCCGCTGTAGGCATGAGAGCGGGCATCGACGATAGTGGCCAAAAGTCGGGAACGCCGCGGATGCAATCAGCAGACGCAAGGAGTCGGGAACTAGACAAATGACCTCATCAGGGCCATTGACGATGAACTTTTGATCCTGGAATCCAGGGTCAAAGCAAGCAATAAAAGTATTTTAGGACACGCTTTCGAGGGCTGCCGAGCTGGGAACTTTTGGTGGTACGGTGGGGCGAGAGCTGTTGAGACGATGTCGGCCGAGATGGAGAACACTCGGTGCCCCTGCTGAACATGAATGGGATATCGACAACCAGTAGTTGACGGTGGAGTCTTTGGTCAACTGGGAGAATGGGTTTCACATTCCCAGTTAGAACTACGTCCCGAGGACTAGGACCGGAACGTGAAATCGTGAGGATGAAACCAGATCACCCAGGTACCTTGGGCTTGCGATGACTTCAGGCTCGGGGTTTGTGGAGCACGAAACAAGGGCGGCTTGGACCATCCATGGTCGTCGCCGATGCCAATGCTCAACTCGTCGGCCGGCCGCTGTCCGTTTCCCGTTAGGCTCCACCTCACCTCCGGGCCGGAGAATTGAGCTCGGGAGGGCAGTGGAGTCTGGAGGGCACTGCCCACCACTAATAGCATGGAACATGATCATGTTCGCCGGGTGGTGATGGCGGGTACCTGATTGGCGGCCGGGGGGTCCTTCGGTGACCTGCTTGCTCGTTCCGCGACCGCGGATCTCGCTCAGATTGATTAGTGCCCGATATAGAATCACAACGGCGAGGTAGGGGGGCCTACGGGATTGGCCCACAGTCTTCTTGGAGCCATGTTGTAGGGGCTCTTGATGGGTTGCCCATACCGATAGGCGCACACGAGACAGACGGGGCATTTTGCTGGCGTCAATGGATTCTAGTCTGTGTGACTTCGGGACTGACGATGTTGAACGTGTGGAGTTGTACCAACCAGGATGCATCATGGGCCCTGGACATGCGATGCAGTAGGTCTGTGTAAACAACCACAGCCACAGCGCTCCCTACGTTGCGTGCGTCGACCTGCAATCCGGTCTGCTTGTACGATGCACGGGGGCTTGTCGACGAGGGAGGGAGACAGACGATGCCATCTCATCGTGTCGTCGCTCGTCAACACGCTATAGCATTGGTAGAGGTGCAGAAGAGAAGCATGCACGAGACAAGCCGGAAGTGAGGGACGGGCAACGATAGGGCGTGACCACCTCATGCGTGACTGGATGTTGCAGTCGCAGGGCAGTCGCAGGGCAGCGGCCCCTACCTGGCAGTGACCCCCCTGCACTCCTGCTGGCTGTTGGCTACCTACCTTGCTACCTAAGATACTGAGTAGTAATATCACAGCGTAAGGCTCCAGGGCAGAGTCTAGATGTTCCTGCACGTTGAAGAAGGTCTATCAACCTCCTTTCTCAGCCCACAACACGCGCGCAGCGAAGGGCGTGGTACGATGGGAAGGTGCAGTCCAGGCGTGAATGAAGACGGGTGACGATGGAGATGCCGATGCGATGATGCCGATACCCATCAACGCATCAGCCAAGGCGCTGATACTTCACTGTCACTGTCTGAAAGGACCACTTTGTAAGGCATCAATAGTTGCCTGGCTTGTTTACTCCGTCAGATGGATTCCGAGCCATTGTCACCCCGGCCGAGCTCGCCGGTTGACGCCGCTGTTAGTGTTAGCATGTTAGCATGGGGGCATCTCCGCTTATGGCCTAATGGGGGAATAGACTGTAGATGGCAAGGCACAGCACGAACTCAACGACAAGCGAAACACGCTCCATTTTGGACTTGGAGGGGTGAAGGAATGGGAGGATGGGCGACCTGGCTAAACGCAATAACAACTACTAGTACAATTACGCTTGCGCGAACTCAACAAAGTCGCACTCCTGAATGCCCAACACCGTCATCACTAGCCAAAGCCCGTCGGACAAGGACAGCCGGGAAAGACATCCATGGTCCTTAGCTCTCCGTGGTTGCCGGCGCGAGCCTCATCGCACTGGAACCGGGCGCATTGTTATACATGCCGGCCTCATACGTGATGCTCCGCGGAACCCATTGGAGGAGATAGTCATTTTCCCCGTCGACGAGTCGTTCCTAGGTAATATAACAGCCCCCGGACTTGTTAGTCGGGGACCTCGAGACGGGATCTCTAAGTAGTAATAATTAAGGCGCTCGCACTGACTGGTAACAACAGTCTCGCTAGCTGGCTGACAGTCTGACAGTGACAGGCAGGACGGGACGTTTGACCATCCATCCATCCAGCCATTGTGCATCGAGATATCCATGACCCATTTACTCCGCCTCGGTCCTGTTCGCGCTAACTGGCCTAGGCTTGACACTTGGACCTCCAGCGCAGGGTTCTTCTGCAAAAGTACAGCCGCCGGGTCTGGGCACACTACCAACTGGTCATGTTCAAGGCATGATACACGGATCTGTTGCGGTGTGTGTTACGTGCCGTAGCTTAACTTGAGTTGCGGTGGCCCAGAGCCCGGAACTTCTATCTCGTGGCGAGCTTGCCAGCCACGCTTGAATTCTATTACTGTCGAAGACATGATATCGCATCTAGATCTTGGACACTGCCATCGCCGCTCCGCACCGGAGGCAGAAGGAGGTGGTACTTGCCCGGGGAGATAGAAACGAGCGGCAGCGGCCAGTCTGGTGGTCAGCACGGCCACACTTGGCGATTGCTATTATGGGTGCCGATATAGGACGTCGAGGGAGGGAGGGAGAAAGAAAGAGATCTGGTGAGAGAGAGAGCGACAGAAAGCGAGAATGACTGACAGATCAGCGCCGCTGTTGTCCACTGAACTCCCTGCAGCATGAATAGAGAATGCAATGCCCACATTGGATGGCATAGCATTCGCTAACTCGCGAGCGCATCAACAAGTCGACCGAGACCCTCGCAGCCCAGCCCTATCAAAGTCAACAAGTTGGTTGGAGAGCAGAGAAGGGACAAGAATAGGAAACGGAAGTTGTCGATGGCATCGCTGGCATCGATTGGGCTTGGTGGTGACTCCGGCCAGTTCTCGGGGGGCTCTGCTCGTGGGGATCACGGTACAGAGGCGTGCGTCAACAACACAAGATGACCTCGGGCAACAAAGTAATTACACCCAACAACATTGAACACCACAATCACCACCTGCAGACCGACCACCTCACACTCACTCCCAGCCCGTCACTTCTGCTGCCCCCTACCGCGAACTAGCCGCCAAGACGTGCGGCGGCGGGCCTTCCGGGGCCTTCTGGGGCTCCCTCAAGCACGCCCCCGGGCCCCCAGCATGCCTGGCACGCCTGCTGGCACGCCTGGCACGCCCCCCAGCACGGATACCCAAGTTATTTTTACATTTTTCACGTATTGTTTTTGTCGCCCTCGAGCCCGATGTGCGTCATGCCTCTGGAGATTTAGTGGTGCTCCACCATGGACCACGGACCATGGACCACCACCGCAATGCTGGGCTGGCTGGGCACGGCACCACGAACGAACGGCACGACTGATCATCATTGATCCATCACTCACTCGAGTAACTGACACCGAGTTTAGCTCTACTATTAGCGACTACTGAGGTAAGGTGCTTAGGTGCCAGAGTTATGCCGCCCGCGCCGCACCGCACCGCACCGCACCGCAATGCACCGAGCCACACACTGTACGTGCAAATATTCGTAGACACCCAGGCTGGCGTCCATCCCGTCAGCGTGGATGACATGGGCCCTTTTGGATCGCCCGGTGTCCTCTACTTTGCAGCGACCGCCCTGCGATGGCCTGCAGAGGCCTGCAAAGGGCCTGCAATGGCACATACCTTATTGTGCTCAAGCTCCTAGGTCATGTTCCCTGCGGTACTCCTCAACTCCCTCTGCTAGCGCCTCGCCCAGCGCGGGCGGCGGAACACAGCGATGCTGCCGCAGACCCGGCCGCACCTTCCTGGTCCTCCCCGGTTCTTTCTACTATGTACCATTCTGGTGCTGCCCCGGTGCAGCCCTGGCGCTGCCTGGTGCTGCCTGGGGCCTGTATTTAACTTCGCCGCCTCCCCCAGCACATCTCCTCCACTCGTTCGCAACACTCACCAACATCACCATCCTCAACGCAGCCAACGCTCTCCCCACCCTCGCTTTCTCCCTCACCCAAAACCTTTAGGAAGTCCTCGTTGACTCCTGTCACTCGCTTTATCGGTGTTTCGGAAAGTTGAACGTTGCTGTCGCTGCCCTTTTTGGACCTTTTCGGAAACACTGCCGAAGATCAAGAAGCACGCTAGAACCTCTTCTCCGAACCCCGACTCGCGCCGCCAAGCCTCGAATCGTCCTCTCCAGCTCAATCCCCAGCTGATCCCCAGGACCTCGACCTCACCTCACCACGCTTCGAACTCATCCGCACATGTTTTAGCCCTCGGCCCAACTAACTTTGTCCTGTCCGAAACCACACTCGCTTGCAAGGATCCTGTAGAACTGCTTTGAAGGCAAGGGAAAATCAAAGCCACCCCACGATCGCTACTATACCCTACCGAAGTGAAGACGAGAGCCTGAATAATCGGAATAATATTCATATTGGAGAAGCTCGCTCATACAAGAACGAACACCACTGCGCAGAGATTCTCAAACTGTTCCGCTCTATGCCCCGCTAGACAATTGGAATTGCCTCTCGCCGCTCGTCAGCGCCTGCAACCTGCCTGCAACGCTGCCCAAGCTATACTCCGACTGTCTCCGCCTCTCCGTGTCTTCCGAGTCCGACTGAACGGAAGTTTGACAAACCAGGCACACTTTCTATAAGTTCATAAGGAAGGACTTTGTCTGATTACAACATCATACGTCTCTCTTCCAACAACCACGCTCGCTACCCTTCCACAAGCTCGTCTTTGTGGGCTCCTTTCACGTACGTGCTTATTGTTCATACTCACGCGAGAACTCAGCACTCACATGCATACAGGTCCTTCGCTACAATTCAAATCTCGACATCTACAATGGCCGGTCCCGGTGGTGGCCCTCCTCGTCGGAGGTATGTATCTTCTCATGTGTTCACATGGTTCCCATGCTAACTTGAGCCTTCAATAGCCATACCAAGTCCCGCAAAGGATGTGATACCTGGTATGCATAGACCGCTAGCCAAGCTTTCATGGGTGTACTCGTGTCTGACATTCAAACTTCTTAGCAAACGTCGACATATTCGATGTGATGAAAACTTTCCTCAATGGTAAGTTACTCTGCAGACGCGGCGGGCCCTTGCATGCAAGCCTATTCCGCCTACACGAACCTGTCTGCTGACGAAGCCCTCCTATAGCCGCAACTGTACTAAGCACAAGATCCGCTGCCCGTACAACCAAGTGCAACCCTCGGATGCTGATCGCTCTACGAGTCCCGACAAGCCCGATTTGATGTGGTCGCCTCAGATCGAGGGGGACATCGCCGAGTGGCAGAGGACGGGCATTTTCCCGTTCCAAGCCCCGGAGTTTTACGCAGCTCCCATTGTCAGCTACTACTCCGTCGAGGACTTGAGGTTGATCTACCACGTTGCCTCAGTTTACTGCGAGCTGAAAGCCATCGATGCCAACAACTTCACACTTTGGACACGGCACATTCCAACGTAAGTCGAAACGCAACTCTTACCCCGAGAGTGTCGCTGACGAGACCTGTAAAGTCTGCTCAGCATCGGAGCCACCAACCGCTACGTCATGCATTCTGTTCTGGCCTTTTCCGCCATGCATATTGCCTCTATCACCAACTGCCCTCTCGTTGGTAGCATGGCATTTGAGCATCGAGGTATTGCCCTTGCTGGCCTGCATGAGGCCATTGACTCCTTTTCTCAGCAAACGTCGGATGCTATTTTGGCGGCCTCACTCGTGCTCTCGTGGCAGGCCACCGACTGGTAAGACATGCATGCGCGCAGCCGCTCCCCGTATCAGCAGCTGACAAAACATATAGGCGTGGCTGGACACAGCTGATGCAAGGAACTGCCACCGTAAGTCTCTATGAATGTGATCCTTGATTTCGTCATCTGACACCTTACTAGGTCATGAACGCCATGGGCCCATGGAGCGAGCGCTCTCTTTTTGGGGACTTCATCGCTGAAAGCTGCACCTTCCCGACGGCGCCGCCCTCACCTAGACAAGATCATCGACCGAGTCAGCCCGAGGCGGAGGACCTGGACGCTTTCCAACGCACACTCGAACAAATCCTGAGGGTGGAGCACCATCTCAAGCAAAACAAGGAGGACACAACGCAAATTCAGCAGCTCATCATCTTTCTTCGGGGCACCCCCAAAATCAATCCCGCGCACTCGATTGCCCAGCAGTTTGAGCGTCTGCAGCCTCTGAGGACTTTGCTTTTCTGGGCGCCCATCAGATATCTTAAGGACTACAACGGCTCCCCCAACTCACTTGTTGCTATCGCCCACCTCTACACAGTGGCTCTCCTCATGGAGCGTCTCTTCCCGGAGATTGGCGCTGCGTACTTTGGCAGCCTCACCATCGGGCCGGTCGAGCATATTGCTCGGCGGATTTTCCAAGTAGACTGCAGCAATATCGGTCCCCAGTCTCCCCTGGCGCTCATGGAGTTTCCCGTCAATGCCGTGTCCGAGTTTCGATCTCGCATGGGCTGGATCAACCCGCTGAGGACTCCTTCGTTCCCCCAATTCAACCAGCCCAACTTCCTGCCCTCTAATGAAGTTCCGATGCCGGCCAACACGGAGTCGTATATGCCATACGGAAGCCCTGCCTTCAGCTACAGCCATGAGCAGATGCCCATGCTCAACGCGTCTGGGCCACCGAACGCCGTCAGCCCACTGATCCTTTCGTCGCCTTACCCCAGCCAGCAGTACCTGAATATCCCATCTCCCGGATACACTGCGACTTACAGCCCAGCTTCCTCGACGTTCGAGGGCTCCGTCGCATACAGCGACTCGGAAGAGTACGGATCGTTCGACATGAGCGGCCTGCAAGGAGGGCCGCCTACCATGATGAGCGATCCGAACCGCAACTATGGCCTCGGGTTCGTCCATCCCACCCAGTCCGTGTGGATCTAGGCTTTCAAAGCGCCCACACAGGCCTTTCGCTCGAGGAACAAAGGGGATTGACCGTTACCACCCAGGAACACCGCTAGCCCGACATATCCACCCTCAGACGACCTGTCTTCCTTTATGTCGTCTCTCGCGGGTGCCCCGCCACCGTTTTTGAGCTCGGAACAGCTCGGATTGCTCCCTCTTCCCGAGTCTCCCGTCCCGCTCCCGACGCCGCTTTCTCACCACCGCCACTCCACATCCCTGTCCTCAGGACCACAGCCACAGTCTCCGCTGGCGCAGGCTCCCTTGATGCATAGCCCCGACCAAAAGGGCAGTCGCCGAGCTGGCTGACTAGCTGGCTATCTCTGATTCTATGTTTGAACAGCTTCGCAATCTTGATTTGATGCCGATTTTGCGTTTCGCTTGCTGCTTTTCGATCGATACATACTCCATGTATCATACACTCCTTCGACACTCGCTACCACCCTCGCGGACCTCGACAGATTCGGTCTGTCCTGCTCATCACGTTCATTACGCCCTTGAACCTTCACGACACTCCTTGATGACACACGACCGACGAGCTCTAATGTATTTTATGATACTTTCACGTTCCTTACGATAACCGACAGACGACACTCCTTATACGATGATACCCCTATAGACACTCCTTATTATGACGTTATGACGACCAAATCTGCATAGATTTACACTCCTTACGGACCACGGAAACGGCGAAAAGGCCGCCGTTTTTCAGCTGCATAGCGATTGTTTGCGTTTTGGAAACTAAAAAGCAAGGTGTTTTGGGGGAGTTTTGGGCAGCATTGGGTCGGCGTTACCACAATGCTAATGATTTCTGCGAATGATATATTGATGTTTGACTTGCTTGGATTTTCTTCGTCGCCTCCTTTGAGGAGCCGCGACTGTCAATGGTTAGCATGGGATAGCAAGGTCTGTCCCTAGGAGTTGAGCACACGATGAGAAGACGATTGTGTCTGTACGCTGGAGAAATCTTGGGAATTACGCATGCTTAGACTAGCTGTTTGTGTGCATTCGTGCCTGGGCTACCAAATGGGCTTGATGCCTAGTTGACAGTTCAGAACACTGATGCCGGGGATTAATCATAATCAACTGGTAGCGTAACTGCTGGGTTCTGTTCCCCGTTTTCGAGTGATGTCAAAACTACACTCGCGTGTTTCTAACGTGGTGAGTGTTCGCTGATGTGCCAACTCCACAACGGAAGGAAGTCAAAACCAAGTTGCAAACGGAGATAGGCCGGTAAACCAGACTAGATTCTTTGATCCAAGTCTCTGTGTCTTTGGCTGGTCAAGACTTTATAGCCGGTTCTCTGTCTTGGAATTCTGACTTTTCCTTGGACTGCTTACCATCAACCAAGCCAACCTATGGGGTAAGCAGCAGCCCCTTGGCAGGAGGCTATCCTGAGAAGGGTAACAACTGTCGCTCTTCAGTTAATTTCCCATGCAGATGAGTGCGTAAGTTAGTAGCACTTAGTAAATTTAGCAGACAACTCATACACCTCGTCGCTTTCCTCAGCCCAAGGTGCGTCTGGCTTCTCCCGCGGAACCCGGGAACCCGTAGTTAGGCGGGTGGCAATGGTACCTGACCACTGTGCATGTCGCAAATCAAACGACTTGACTATACGACGTCGGCATGTGAGTGGAGGTAAGTAGCCCAGGGCGACGACAGAACGTGGGTTAATCCAGGATATGTCACTACAAGGGGACTGGGTGATCGGGATCAACACCATGACAGTTGGGAAAGTGAGTTACATAGTAGGTAAGTAGGTAGGATGTTGCTTTTGGGCTAACAATATTCAACATGGCTCGCCTGCTCTCTGCAGGGCTCATACATTCCACATGCGCCGCCGGCGCGACACAGCTCAACTGACTGCGGAGCCTCCCAGGTCATACCGAGAAGCCCTAGGTTGCTCCCACTCTGGACGCCTTGGAACTAGCCGAGAGTTCAAAAGAGAGAGAACAGACCAAAACGAGAGGCATAAAAAGCAAGATAAAAATGAATGCAGTCCATGTCAGGCTGATGGTGGTATCACAATGTCCGTCCCTCTCCAAGGTCCAGTGCCCGCTCGAATTCATAAAGAGAACAACAACCCAGCCACCTCCGTACCCAGTCTAAAAACCAAAGCAGGACGAACACGTTGGAGCGGGGGTGTAAAACTGTGTGTCTCTGCTGATGTAGAAAACTCCGTGGCGCCTATGCGAAAAAGAAAAACGTGCGAGATGATGGCGTGGTCAGTGTGGTTGTGTATTTGGGTAAAATGCCACCCTTTTTTTCCCCCTTGACCCCGGGGTAGCGTCTTGTGATGAGTCGTATGGTGATGAGTCGTTTGGTGAGCGAGTCGTGTGGTGATGAGTCGTGTGGTGATGAGTCGTGTGGTGAACAAGTTGTGTGGTGAACGAGTCGTGGTGTGGAGCCATAGTATATGCTTGCTATTTCATACACACAAATGTGGGAGTCGTTCTGCCGGTCAATGATTTGGTCGCCCGGGGTCCGTACATGTTGTTGGATAAGTCATATTGAGTGATGCGTACTCAAGCAGACCGAGTCCCGCTCGAACGATTGGACTGGCTTGTTCGATTTGACTGGTTTGACCGCCCAGTATGACTCCTGTCCCGACCAGCCCCTTGCCGCAGCGCGTCGCTATAGCTAGGGACCGGGGGTTCCGGCGGCTGTTGGCTGTGCCGCGCAGGCACAGCTGTCGCTGTCGAGTTGTCTCGACTCCGGTTCATCGCTACTCGTATGAGGGGGGCGTTCTCGTCGCTATCGGTGCTATCTCTTCGGTCTTCGTCGTCTGAGTGGTCAGGGCTGGCGTACTCTGGCGGAGGATCTGCTGGGTCTTGCAAGTGGTGTAGGTTTAGGTGATTTTGATGGTGTATCTCTTGTTGAGGCACTGATCTGTTGCTGGCTTCGCCACTCTCTTCGTTCGGGACTAGATGGGCCAACGAGATGTCGGTCGGGCTCCTGACCGGTCCGGGGCTCGTTGGTGGGAAGACCCGGAAATTGCCACTCCGTGTCCGTCCATGCCCCTGTCCGCGTTGGGGGTTGAGGTTATTGCTGTTATTTCGAACGTGATATGAGCTGGCCGTGACTGAATGACTATGTCCCCTCGCCTGAGGCTGGGTGTATCCGTCCTTGGTCCCGGTTTCCAACAGAATGCTACCCTGCTCGGAACCGTAGGGGGGCGGGGGTGCCAGGCTGCCCGTGACGGGGGCCAACCCCCACTTCTTGACATTGGCCTCGATGAAGACGAAACCGGCCTGACCGAAGTTGACGTGAACTATCGCGGGACCGTTGGCACCGATAGCAGGGAAGAAGTTGGGCGCCTTGAGCCCGTGAACTACTTCCTCGAGCTTCTTGCCATTGCGGGTGAAGAAGATGGCGCCTGTCCGGGGTCGATATCCGACACCGATAACATCGCCCTGCACCAGCTGCGGTCCATAGGGAGTTGGATTAAAGGGCTGGTTATAGCGTCGATGACCAGTTGATTGATAAGCCGCAGAGTACTTGTGAAAACCTGGCACCATGTGTTAGAGAATATCATATCATGCGAAAGTGCAGCGTGGGAACCGTACCTGGTAGCCGGAAGAGGGGATAAGGTTTTGTAGCCATTCCAATGCTGAGGATGGTATTCTCGGGTTTCTCGTATATCTTGGCCTCCCAGTAGTAGACGTCGTTTTGCTTGGGGACAGGCAGATTACTCATGACGGTACACTCAGAGTCGAAGAACTCAATCTCGGTGCGGCCCTCGACGAAGCAGTTTGCGATTTCCAGTTCAGGCTCGAACTCCCAAGCGGAAACACCCTTTTCTTGAATGGCCAGGTATTGAGACAGCGAAATGTCCGTTTGTAATGACTCGGGCGGGTTTGCGGTGACGAATGCTATGGCGCGATGTTAGTCAGTAACCCGGTAGTGGCGGCGGCGGCGATAAGCAAGCAGCGACAGGCCTCAACTCGACATACCTTTTGCTCGTAGGTATTCCTGCTTGGTCATATCATCCATCGTCTCGAGTGCCTCAGCCTCCTCCTTGGCGAAAGCCTGCTCATCGTCATACTCGCCGGGGCGACCGAGGCGATCGAGGATGATGCGGCCGGTACTTGCGCAGCCGGAAACCCAGAAGATGAAGATGACGAGTCCGATGATGACGACGGAGCCGAAGGACGACACGAGGCCGATGATGACGCCGGTAAAGGCAGATGAGGGCGTCGCGGAGGAGGTCATGGCGGCGGTGTTGAGAAGCGGCTCTCCTAGGCGTGGGTGGGATTATGAGCGCGTGCCTCCGGACGCTGATGTGGGTGGCTATCGTATGTATCGATGATGGGAACCTCGATACCGCCGATGGAACAGTCGGTGCACGGAGACGGAGATCAGGCGGACGGCGTCACCGCCGCGAGCGAAACATTCGGGTCGGGGGGATCAATCGCAGGCGGAGGACGAGAAATCGCGCGAGTCGGAGGATATCGAGCGGGCGAGGTTGAGGGCGTTGACGAGGTGAGGCGAGAGGTGGGATTCGCGGGAGGGATGGAGGAGTTGAGATCCAGGATGGGGGATGGAGAGGGTGGAAGAGCGACGGAGGGAGAGGGCCCCACCAGAGCCACGCGGGTGGTTGGTTCCAGTTTGGAGGCGCCAGACCCACCTTGTGTTCATGTTTACAGGCACTCGCCACAGTGCTGAGGTCGGGTATCATGGATCTGTTGGTACATGTACTTTGAGATTGGAGACTCAAAGACCGTCGCAACGGGTTTCTAACACGAGAGTGGGTTAGGTCAAATATGGCTGATAAGGATGAGCAAGAGAAGCTGACTTCACCGAGTGAATTCGCTAATGAGTCTGATGGAAGAAGAGGAACCCGACGTGAAGACTCCAAATCGCTGGTGGCGGGCGGGAAGTGGTTCCAGCTTCCATTGTCCCTGCTGCAGTCTGCAGTCCAGTGAATGTTCAGTGGATGTTTAGTGGACTGAAGGCCTGGAACTTCGGGGCTTGGGGGTGTCACTGCCTGAGCCCCGCCAGGTCGGGTCCGGATTCCGCGCACGCGCTGGCTGCAGCATTTCGCTTCCGGCGGGTGGGTGGTACGAGTTCACACGTATAGGATTTAGAGACTTATGGAATCACTGCAACGTGCTAGCGTAATGCGTTACGTCCCACATCAATGGCTAACAGTTAGGCGGGGAAACCAAAGTCCAGCCCTGCTCGCCGAGCCTCAATGGATCACTACGTACCAATTCCGGGGACCAGGCCCGATACCGCGACGACGTCACCTATTCTCCACACATTTCCCTCACTCCGTCACATCATTTGCCCTGGCAACATTAACATCCCATCAATGCGATGCTTCGTAGAGATTCCAGAATATCTTATGCGCTGTGTGTCCAACGCTTATAATGCTACGCACCGTTGGTTCGCTCTGTGCCCCGAGAAGCCAAAAGTCTCAGCCTTCTCTGTTTGCATGGGCCGTTCTCCAGAAGATTAAGCGCCCAACCCCATTCCCGTCCCTGCCGCTCACGGCTGAGGCGCGCCAACTGCATGTTTCAGAACGCACGAGGCGACGCGTGATGCTTCTGCTCCCGGGGGTTTGTGCTAACCCTTGTATAATATCTATTTCAAATAAATTCTACGTGTAGGCACATTGGCACACAAACAAGCCCTTGAGTCACCTGGCTGTAAGTACCTTAGCCCGAAGCTTCTCCTGCTTATTTTGCAGACTTCACCTCACGTGGTCAACACTCCTCGAAGCGGCATACGACACGTGCGTACTCTCAACCAGCCAAAACATTAACCCCAACTCCAGGATTTTTCTTACAAAGTGTATAAACCGCGTCTCCCTGCCAACTAATCAGTCAGCTGCATGCATAAAGAAGAATGCATCGGGTCCTCACGCCAAACCATCTTGTCGCCCTGCATCCATCCATCCCTGCGCGACTGGGGTTTCCTTCGGCACGATGCGGCCCTTGCCGATCGACGGCGCTTCGCGTTGGACAAGACAAGGGAGTCGATATCCCTGAAACTCATCTGCGGCGGGCTTGAGACATGCAGACTTATAATGTTCGACAATGAAAGCAGCCGAGACAAGTCCATTGAAAGCAATCTTTGAGAGGGACTTCAAAGACATCCATGGATCGGTGAAAATGAGCGACTTGGAGACGCCTGATGCGTCAGTGAGGCCCAAAAGAAAAACACATTGTTCATTGCTACCGTATTCTACAAAATCTCCCATCCATAAACCAGAATCACACTCATCCGCTCTTCCTAAACCAGCCGCTCATCATCCTATCCCATCCTATCCCCTCCATGATTTCAAATTCCATCTCCCTTCCTCAAATCTCCTCACCCCTTCCCCTTCGATACCCGCCCCTCCTTGTCCTCCGCTCCCCCCTCTCCCTCTCCCTCTCCATCTCCCTCAGCTCCGGCAGTGGATGGTGATAGCTCTTCGTGCCCACCTCGCTGCCCGTTCCCGTTGTGCTACTGCCCTCGAGCAAGCTTTCGCTCAACGAGTTCTCCGCCTGCTGGTAGCTGAAGTCGCGTCGTGACGTACGGCTCTCTTGGCGCAAGCGGCGCGCCTCAGCTCGCTCTGCCCGCTCCGCCGTCGAGTACACCTTACGGATGCCCGGGGGCTTGGTCGGTGTCGTCGTCGGCGTGGTCTGGCGGTTGGGCAGCAGCTCGCTGGCGGCCGTCGACTCCGTGGCCATGGACTCGGTTGGGTTCGTCGAGCCGTCCCAGTTGGAGCCCTCGGCCTCCTTGTTGATGCCGCCCACGCGCGCCGCCCTCTCGTGCCGGTAGCTTCGCAGCTCGTTCTTGGCTGCCTGCTCGGCCTCCTCGTCTAGCACGCCGTTCTCGCCGACGGTACGCTTGCCGGCCTTCTTGGATTCGCGGTCCGAGTCGCTCTTGCTCTTGGCCTTCTTCTTGTCCGCATCACGCTTCTTCTTCTTCTCGCGTTCGCGATCACGCTTGTCCTGCTTTGCGCGCCGCTTCTCTCGTGCGCCGATGTCACTGGCGCCCGCCGTGATGCCACTCAAAGCTGTGCTCTCCGTGACTACCGTTGTTCCGTCGTCGTCGTCGTGATCGTGATCGTTCACATCCTTATACACGCTGCCGCCGCCAAGATTTGTCGAGGCCGTCGCGCCCGACAGTAGTGTGCCGTTGGGACCTCTCCGGCGGAGCACCGTAGTCTTGTAATCGTCCCAGTCGTTCTCTTTGTAGACGAAGCCGCCGTTTCGGGCCCAGAAGAAGAACCAAATGCCCGTGACCACAATAGCCACACCAATCAGGGCGAACAGCACGAAGAATCCCACGTTATTGATATCGTGAGGATCCAGCACTCCGGAGTCTGGATCGACAGTGGGCGTGTGTCGCTCCGCCCGAGCTGCCAGCAGCTTGTGGGCTTCGGCCAGCGGACCATCAGGCGAGCCAAACCCGTCTGTGGTGCGAGTCGCTACAGAGACGGGCGTAGCGGAGACGACGCGGCGGAGGGTTGAGAAGAGTGCGGGAGCCATGGTCGGCGAGAGGAATGAAGATGTTTCAGGAAGAAGTGAGACGAAATCGAGGTGGTTTGAGAGGAATGAGCCAGGCTTAGGAAGCTGCAAGCCCAGCCGCGCTCATAGAAGGGTGTACAACACGTTGTGCGAGTAGGTTATCGATGGGCGGTTCGCTGGTCGCTGGGCGTAGATATCGTAATTGTCGTAGATGAAAGTGGATGGAATGGGGGAAGAAAGTCGCAAAGGTGCAGTTGATGTGACTTTTGCTGGGGCGGAAGGATCCGTTTCTACAGAAACGAGAAAATGACCGGGGGCTGGGAGCGTGAGGCTGGGCACACACGTCACTCTTCGCCAGCTGCCAGCATCCGCTCAGCACAGAAAGTATCACAGGAGAAGCAAGATTATCTCATATCGCCGTGCAGAAGCATCTAACCAGCTGCTGTGCTCTGTAGAAACGTATTCTACTTCATACTGGAAGCACAGATCGCCATCCATCCGCCTTTGCTCCCATTACCAGCAACGCCAAACCGCTGTGCTCGTGCAACAATGACGTCTCAGTAAACAAATCCTCGCTGGCATGACAACGGGTTCCCCAGTCTCCACTCACCAATGACAACCCACCACGATAGTTCGCTCTATCCACGCCCCGGCGCCCGGGGTGGATCCCGCGGAGTGGAGTCTCCGACCACGGGCCCTTGCGCTGCCGATTCGCGACGTGCCATCCCGGAGCCTCGCCCCGCTGGCCCCGTTGCCCTCCGTAACGCGTGCTCTGGACGCCAACATGTTTTACTATATGTATGATGGGGGCGGAGCGTTTGAAAACTCGGATGATCTGTGCCTGTGCGTGTGCTGGTTCCTGGGATGCACTGGCTACTTGCTCGGTAACTACCAACGGCACTTGAACGGAATTGGGCAGCGTAGCAAAGAGATGAAGTCCAATGCCCCAGGAGGACATGTTCATGCACCGCAAAACAGAGTGACTTGGATAGCACATGAGATTGAGAAGGTTTATTTAGCTCAAAGAACAGAGGGATATGAGGAATATGATTATCTTCCTTCCGGTCAATTGTCTACCTGAGACTGACTCTTGTCCGCCTTCAGGCTGGCTATCACTAAATATCTTCCCACGAACAACGCAGTGCGTGCCACCTATAGCCAAAAGTAGCCAGTTTCGTTTTAACCTATGTCCAATCTGGCACCCATTCAACCCGCTCTCTATCCCGGCACCCTTCAAACCACATATCCGCCGCGCCCCAAGCCCAAGGGCGAGAGCTGGGTGATGAGCTGGCCCGAGCCAATGTGCCCGAAACGTAATCGTTCCCGCCCCAGAGTAAGTCTAGTCCATGTGATTAAGCTAATAAGGAAATGAAATTTGAAGAGAAAAAGGAGAAGAGGATGAAAAACAGAATAGCAAATTCCAGCGTAAAATTCCAGCGTAGATAGCTTGCTGGCCAAGCAAAAGTATCTGTGCACGGCAACACAGAGAGGCGCGAACCTCCGTTGTCCGTACAATCTAATGCCGTGGTGAAGAGGTCGGTAGCGAATCCACTCGAGACACGATTTGCACCTGTTGTGCCAGTGGATGACAAGTGTGCAGACCGCAGACGAGGACAATAGCTTAGCAGCTCCCCCAGGGATGCGTACCAGTGCAATCATAACAAATGGAGAAACAAAGTTGGTGTTTGCAAGCACAAATACCACACACCGTCTCACAACAAAGCACGGAGCATCGTGAGTCCATTCAAAGCTTCCAATTGCAGTAAAGATTCGACAGGTGGCAATCTTCTGTCCACATCAGAGCATGCTCCATTACAGGTACTCCAACTGACACACTCCTTTCCAGGTATACATGGTTTCAAGCCATGATGAAGCAGCCCACGCCGTGGGTATATGAAGGCTGCATCAAACCAGTAGAGAAAAAGAATAAGTGTTCGGTGCTTTCCCAATCATCGCCGATTTTGTGGGGTATCAATTTTTCCTGCCATCGAACAAACGACCGGACTTCAACCCGCAAAGACAAAGCATAAGGATACAGGCTCAAAAATAATTTGCAAGCAGATAAGAAACAGAAAAGTCGGGGATAGTATAAATCAAGTGTAAATGTGATGGCCAAATTGTCGAGAAATTAGACACACATCGCTCGCTTCCAGCAAGTTGTCGTGCCAAGGAGAAATAGGAAGTAAAAACAATTCAACGCTTTGTCGTGAACATCGTCAACTTTCGTAAAAGGTCGTCATCAAATATAGTCGTCGGCAGAAAAGGCAGGATCGTACGGAGCGTGACTTGGTGCGTATCCGCGGCTGTGGGAGTCCGACTGGCTCGGAGCTCGTATGCGGTGAGGCAACGCCTTGCGCTCAACCCTGCTTCTCGAGTCTTCGAGCTGGTAGATGGTGCTGGCTCTTTCGCTGCCGGCCCGGGAACCGCCCCCTCGGCTGGTGAATGTGATCTCGCCGCCATCATTGCACTCTATCTCAGCGCCCTGCACGCGGACAACAGCTGACCCCGAGACTTTGATAGTGACGTTGTCGCCATCACCGGCCGATGATCTAGTTATGCCTGTAGTATTGCTCCGTTTGAACTCGCTGTCATCGCGACTGCCGCTGCTCCGAGTTGAGCGGCTGCTTCCTCCGTTATTACGAGTCCCGGCTTTCCGCAGGGTCTCGGCAGTCAGAGGCATTTGAGGACCTCCGTTCACATCATCCTGGTATCGTACAGCATCGAGGTACTTGTCGTCCTCAAGGCTCACACCTCCCGTACCCAGAGCGCGGTCTCGGGTGCGGTTGTGTTCATAGACAGAGTTGCCCCTGCTTCGTTTCCCAGCTGCCATGATATCAAGACCTGGCTGCTCGTAGGCAACGGAACCACGTCGAGCGCGGGTCAAGGCGGTTCGACTGCCGTACGTGGGCTCGGGGGAGATGTCGGCGAAGAGTTCTCCATTGCCCACAAAGTCCTCGTCAGAATATCCGCCGTCGTCGGCAAAGCCAACTCGGCTACGCGAGGTAGGCGGTCGAGACCTTTGTCTTGGTGCCGGAGCGTGCTGAGAGGGGGGCGCTCGGAAAGGGGTGGAAGGAGGCATTGCCGACTTGGGCCGGGGAATGAAGTCCGGAGGGGGCATTCGCTTCCTGTCTTCGTCACTCTGCTTCTTGCGCGATGGGCGTCTGGAGACTCGCTGCTCGGGCTCAGGCTCCTCCTCATAATCTTCGGGGCCATAACCGAACGATGAGGCGGGGCCTCGGAATCCTATAGCAGAGGACGGTCGCTCAAACCGGTTTCGGAGATGGGCATGCTGTTGCTGCTGCATAGCTAATGAGTTGTCGAAGAATGGCATAGCCGTCACAGGAGCCGGTGACGGCGGGATTCCTATGACCGAGGGTGGCCCGCCTCCGTATGCGGAAGGGGGTGGGTAAGAGCCAACTGGAACGCTGAAAGGGGTCTGAGGTTGGTGAGATTGATGCCAGCTGGCGTGGGCGATCGGGGGTCCTGGGACCTGTCCGGCATAATAACTAGCTGGTCTCGTCTGGGCACGGGGACGCGAGCCCGAGACGGCAGGTTGCTGGACACCGTAGCATGAAGGATCTTCCACACGACCTCGTCGATACTGCTGGACGACGGGCTGTGTCTTGGACTGTGTGGGTGGTGCAGGCCTGGTCTTCTTGGCCACCTTGGCCTCGCGTTGTTGGTCACGCTGCCGCTGCTGTTGCTGCTGTTGCTGCTGTTGTTGCTGTTGCTGCTGTTGCTGCTCTAGTAGCTGCTGCTCTTGTTCCTTCTGCGCCTTGGCTTCAGCCCTGAGCCTTCGCTGTTGGTGGTCGGCCTCCCTCTGCTTGCGTTCCTTCCGGCGGCGCTCCTTGTCGCGCTGCTCGCGCTCGTACTCTCTCCTGGCTTCTCGGTCTCGCTTGGACGAGCGCGGGGTCGAATCGGAGTCGGTCAGGCTCATGTTGGCGGAGGACGAGTCGGATCTGCGTTGGGACGGGCGCTTGTCGGCGCGCGACTTCTTGGTGTTGGGCCTCTCCTTGAAGGGGCTCACGGGGGCCTCTGAGACGGCGTAGCGGCGGGTGTCTGGGATTCCTTCAACAGAGCTTCCCGAATCTTCTTCGGCGTCCTCGACGTATCCGACGTACTTTGACATGTCGGGATGGCGCGATAGGGTGGCGCGATCAAAGTTTCGTGGCCCCTAGGGAGCGTTGAAATGATGGGGGGCTCCTAGACAGCGTTGTGCAACGGCCGCACTAGGGCGGGAACAACGGGAAGTTTATTCGATGAGTGCAACGGCGGGAATTGCGCTGATGCCGACGGCGGCGAAGGGTGGTGTTTGTTGTCGGTGTCGGTGTCTGTTTTTCTCTCGGCGGGCAGCGGACATGGGACGAGGGGAGTTTGCGGGTGGAGATTGAAAAAGGCGGGCGAGAGTATCGTAGTCGTACTCGCAGAGATGGGCCGCTCGATAGAATTGACGTGGTAGTGTCATGAACAGGGAACAGAACTAGGTGTAGGTGAGTTCGCGTTCGAGTTCGAGTTGTTGAGGTCGACGGCGATGGGGTGATGCGAATGGCAGGATTAAATGGTAGTGGTGAAAGTGGTAGGAGTGGTAGGAGCCGAAGTCGTTGTTGGGGAGAGGAGGGGAGGAGGGGAGGGCAGGCGGCATGGGATGGACGGATGGTCTGTTTTAATAAAAGTGGTGGAAGGAGGGATCTGCTCAGCGGACTCCCCTCCCAGCAGGTGGGCTCCCCGGTCCTCTCAGGGCTTTCAGGGCTTTTGGGCCTATTCAATGCTACGGCTCAGCGCTATTACTGGTCCACGGGGCATAAGGTAGCCCTGGACAGTGGACGGGAGTGGAGGGATTCAGCGGCCGGGGGGAGGGGATGGCTCCAGCCCGCCCGCCCTGGACGGAAGACGGGGGACGGGGATCCATGATCTGGGCTGGGCAACGGGCAGCGACTCCAGCACATGCAGCTGTGACGAAGTTTTATCGTCCCGCCCCCAGAGCAGTCAAGCTCAAATTTCCGTCTTCACCCCCCGTAACCCCCAGTCTAATGCCGATTCTGGTCCAGTCAGAGGCTGCAGTAGACAGTCTCTCATCCAAGAGAGAAAAATTAAAACGAAAATAAAACCGCTGTGATGGGCAGGCGTGAGCAGGGCGTGGGCAGCGTCGGATGCGAAGGGACAAGCGCGATGCACCGCACCGCACCGTACAGCAGCACGCAGCAACAGCGCAGCAGCGCGACGCAAGGGGGTCCCTGGAGGGGGAGGCGGGGAGTGGAGGAGGGGGTTCCAAGCATCCCTTGGGTGTGGCTTTAGCTATTTTCCTGCGCATCTGAGCATCTACGCCTTGAGCAATACGCAGCGAGCACCACGCAACGTCGCTGAGCCAGCAGATCATAGTACAGCTCAGCTCAGCTCAGCTCAGCAAGCTTTCTCTCCCGCAGGCCCGTTTATCTTACTTACCCTAGTAGTAAATAGTAGAAGTACCTGATTTCATGTTCTGACAATATGACGGGAGATCCGATGCTGTGGATAGGCCCAATCCAGTCCAATGCCAGCGGGTCCCGGTGAACATGAAGTAAACAGCACCAGTACTGAACTTGCTACCGACGGCACCGCAGCTTGTAAACAAGCCTGCCGATGCAAGTATCAGAAACTCTTCCAGTGACTCACTCGTGAGATACATAGTATAACACACATGGCACGTATAGACATTGGCGTGAATGTATCCCCCCAACCGTCGTCGTGGTCCCAGGCGGCTGGCTGGCTGGCCTCCCTCCAGGCCCAGGGGACCCGGCCGGAGGGGTACCGCCTAGAGGACTGTGCTTCAATGTCCATGATGTCTGGTGTCTTGAGCCTTCAATGTTGGTTGTTGCTGGCAGTGCTGCTGCTGATGAACACGGCTGAGGGCGAGCTGGATCGAGCACCACCACCCATTATACTCCTGGGGTATGCTGGCTGACGAGCTCCTCAGGAACCACTTTGAGACGCAGGACTGGACGATTTTTTTTATTGAACTCTGCGCCCTTTTCGCTTCTCGCCCTCGTTCTATCGATAGTTCTATCGATAGAACCGGAAGGGCGCCTTCTTTACCGACGACCGATCGCCCTTCCGCCTGGCCCTAGCAGTTCAGAGCACTCGTCCATCGTGATGGATCTTGAAGTTCATAAGTAGCCAGCGCCCAGGGCCAGAAGCAACGGAGCAGAAAGGAAAAGAGACTGCGGCGGCAGGCCGCTAGCGCCCGAGATCCCAGCAACGTCAGGCAACCCACGAAAACCACGCGGCCGAGAATGGATCTGATCTGTCGACGGAACTCCAGATGGCAGCCAGCGCCCTCTGTCACTGGCAGGGGTCTCTCCCCTCCGCCCAGGAGCCGAGAGTCTTCTGGAGGGCGAGAGACTGGACCGTCAGAGGAAGCAGACTGCAGTCAGGCCCAACTGTGGAGCTTCGAGTCGCGCCGCCGCCAGCCCGCGCCTCCTTCAGCGCTGGCGGCCGTGGTTTTTGCTTCTCTTGCAACCCGACCTGACGTGACCCAGGCTAGGCGCTGGCCCAGCCAGGAGACAATGGGGTGTGCCTGATCCTCGGTGGACGTCGGTCTTGGAGAGCGGATGTTGCAAGAGGTACGAATGCACACATATCCATGGGTATCATGGTCTTGCTGAGCAGACCAACGACCCACTGGCTGGCGAAGGGATGGAAGCAGTAAGTAAGCGCCGGGTCTAAAAAGCACCCATCTTTTGAATAGAAAGCACCCAATTCCAGCCTAATGCAGTATAGATCGCGGGTCTCGATATACCTGAGGTACCTATAAAAGTACCTTAAGTTACTATCTTTTAAGAAAGCAGGACTTAAAATCTGAGTTTAAATCTAAGGAGTTTTAAAAGATAATATTAGGGTTATTTAGGGTTATATAGGATTAGCTAGGGTTAGTCCGGGGGTTTGGGGGGCGGTGGGAGCCCCCCTGATGTGAATGTGTATTTGTACTATAAGGTGCAGGTACCTGGGATACCTCGATGGGTGCTTTCTATTCAAAAGATGGGTGCTTTTTAGACCCGGCGTAAGTAAGCAAGCTGGCCATTTGGCTGCGTCTACTTCCATTCTACCTTAATCAATTTCCAATGAGAAAAGATGGACATGTGACACCAGAGAGGCGATAACACAGAGAGAGCGAGAAGGGAAGAAATTTTCGCATCCTGAATAAGCAGCACGCTGGCCACGGCAGCACGCTGCTGATTATAGTATCTATAAAGAAAAGAAAGAAAAAGACCTTGCCCCAGACCTTCCAGAAAGCGCCTTGCCTCCCTGTCAACTGGGCTGATGATCGCTGCAGCTATCATGCAGGCTTCTTTATTTGACTAGTGCTCTCCAGCTTCATGCCGCCCACGGCTCAAAGGCGCGCGGAACGAGACGGGATGTGCCAAAGCGGCATGGTACTTACAGACGGTGGCTGGAGGGTATCGACTCGCATCCGTGGCATGAGTATTATTACGCCTGTATCGGCATGGGAAAGCGGCCGAGTCCTCTCGTCTTCTGTCCAGTGATGTTCAACAACATGTAGGTAAGTACTTAAGTAACATTCTTTTCTATGATCTACAAGAAAGTAATGTGAATACAGGCGCGGCCTGGCGAAGAGCGCTAACATTTGCTAAAGCAGCCATACGTTTAATAGGTAGGCACGGCCTAGGGGGGTGTATGCAACAGTCGCCGTAACCTGAAATTGGAACGTCCAGCTTACTACTCGCATGTAAAACGGAACCCAAACGTCGTGTCTCCGTTTCATGCTTTGTGCCCGACTGGGGAAGATCCCTGGCTTGGGTATCGCCAGTAGACGCCCAACCGACGACGAGCACAGCTCGATCCAGTCTCTCTCCCATCGAGCAGTCCCGTTGGGCCGGGCCCGATGAGAGTTCTGCGAACCCAAACGTCGCAGACTGAATCCGCCGCGCGGCATCAAAGAGCGGTGGTGCTGTTACGGTTACAGATACGGTTGTGGAAAGGCGGTTGTGTGTGCATGGCGATAGGCGATCTGCGTGTCGATATTGTGTCTGCATCGTGTTCGACGACGAAACTCCAGTCGAGACAGGACTCGACTCAGTATTGTTCATGTACATGTACGCCCCCTTCGGATGCGAACCCCCTCCACCGACAGACTGCCTCATGGATGCTCCCCCGTTGCAGAGTGCAGAGTGCAGAGTGCAAGCAGAGCCTGACAGTGAAGGGCCAAGTCATTCCGTCATCGAGACGAGTCCAATCGTTGGTGCTCACGCTTCATGCTCATGCAGGCCTGATGCCTACCTAACCTTAGCCGTCCCGCTGCCTGCTCACAAACGGCTTCATTTACTTGGCAGCTAAGATGTACGAATAAGGTAGCGTTGGACTCACACAAACAGGCTCGTACATGTAAGGCCGGTTCTCCTACTGCGGCTTGAATTCTAGCTCGCCTTCCGACGCATGATTGCCCTATATGGCTAGGGATTTACTTCGTACATGAATGCCGACCATCTCTAGTCCCCAGTCCTCAGACTCCGGACTCCAGACTCTAGTCAAAAGATGGGAGCAACGAGGTTCTCCAGGATTCCATAATGAACCAGCGCTACTCAACCAGCCATGGATCATTAGATCTCGGGATAAAACATCGTACACTACAGTATGTGCTACATATTCAAGGTAAGTCCCCACCCCTCCCCCCTTGTCCCCGTATCATCACGGCCCGACGGGAGAGGTAAGGTGGCCGTCGCCGAGATCTCCACTCGCAGCTCCGAACTCCCCTCTCGACGACACCCTCGCTTAACTCCCGAATCTTCGGCCTCCATTTGCCATGTCCCTCCAGTCCGTGCCGGCGATGGGTCCGGGCTTTCAGGTGCGAGTGGTAGTATTACTGTGCGAACAGAGTAAGTAACGGGGATCGAGACTGCTGGCCTGGGAGGTGCTGATGCCGGGTCAGTGACATGCTCTCTGTGACTTATCTACATGCATCTGGCCGCGTGAACATTACATGTTCATGTCTGTGTGCCGGCCACAGCCAGCAACGGAATGATGGACGGTGGACGATGGATAACAGCAACAACATCAGCATCAAGCAACAAATCAACCATCCATTCCCCCGCCGAAACGGCAGCGAGAAGCGTCCACAACTGGTTCAGGTTTGCTTGAACCACGCCCGCCCAATTGACGAGACTCTCTCACTCCCACACACCCCCGAACGGATTGTGGGGGGAAGGGTGAAGAGGGAGGACGTGAGGGAGGAAGTGTTCGAGCGAGCCATCGTCATTAGGCGGTCCAATGTCAGAAAGTGGGCCCCTTTCAGGTCACTTTGCCACTGTTGTTTTAAGGACCTACAGTAAGTACCTCCACCAAAGCTGCCGTCCCTCGCCATCGCGCACCCATCGCGATTCTGTCCTTCAAACACACACTTCGTGTTTCGAAAGTCACCAGCCGAGCCTCGAAAATTGTCAACTTCGGTCAATGTAAGCATCTTGATTGGTCTCGACTCTCGAGCAGCGTCCCAGGTGCGACCACACGCACGCCAGACACCGCCGCAGCCTTCCACAACCTCACATCCATCCATATCTTGTCCCTCCCTCTCTGAGGGGAGAGGAAGCGTCAAACTGTCTCACACTGGATGTGCGTCCGCCGCAGGGACGAGCCCACAGATGTCAAAGACTCGGAACCCTGGCGATGGCTGCTCGCCTGCGCCGCTCAGGCGGGAACATCCCTGCTGTAGAGCCCTCGGATGGGCTTGCGAATCGCCTGCTGC